>JALPQI010008707.1:0-41203 GCA_025490895.1 Thaumatotibia leucotreta
TATCGGGGGAAATAACTCGTGTATAAGCGAATTTTGGCATAGTTGTAGGGAATGGTGTTTTAAACCATATACTAAAAGTACTGGTGGTTAGGGGTGGAGCTAACGGGGGGAGGGGGGTGTAAAGGTCCTTATTTTTAATTTTTCGTAAAATAACTCGTAAACCGTGGCTTATAGCAAAAAAGGGTCTGAGTACATAAGTAATCTACATAAAATTCTCTACAAAAATGCTATACGCATGTTTCCCTCTGGGATCAATACGTCATGAGATAAGAAAGCCCGAAGTTGGACACAATAAAAATAAACACATTTGTTTAAGTAGGTATGGCACATTCAGAATGCTCGCGAGCATTCCAAAAGATTTCAATGCTCAATTCCTGACCATATTTAGAGTCTTTAATGTTATATAAAATTTCCTGGATTCGGCTTCGTTTCAGAGATAATCAACCTTTTTTTCGAAATAAGTTTTTCGACGTAACTCATCATAAAACTTCTTTTTGATTACAATGCTTACCACAATGTGTTTTAATATTACCACACCTTTTGCCTGGCAATCAAAAAATGGGGAATAAACTTGACGAAATAACCAGTCCCTAAAAAAAATATTAAAATAAATTAATTTCAACAAATTGTTGTTGTGATACAAAGTACTGGAAATGTTAAAAAGTATGCAAAAAGTCAAAAAAAAAGAAAAAAAAAATTTTTTTTGGTGGTATTTGACATTAGGTCTCATAATAATTTTTGTTTGTTTTGATGTCTAGAATGCATAATAAATTCTTTTGACGATGATTATGAGAATATTTTAGGTTTAGAAGATAATTAGGAATTTTATTTTTACAAATAAGCATACAGGGCGCGCCCGGGCGCGAGCATTCCAAAAGATTTTAAGTATGCATTCCAGATATCAAAATAAACAAAAAATATTATGAGACCTAATGTGAGATACCACCAAAAAAAAAAATTTTTTTTCTCTTTTATTTTAGACTTTTTGACATTTCCAGTACTTTTTATCATAACAACAATTTGTAAAAAATTATTTATTTTAATATTTTTTTTAGGGACTGGTTATTTCGTCAAGTTTATTCCCATTTTTTGATTGCCAGGCAAAAGGTGTGGTAATATTAAAACACATTGTGGTAGCATTGTAATCAAAAAGAAGTTTTATGATGAGTTACGTCGAAAAACTTATTTTCGAAAAAAAGGTTGATTATCTCTGAAACGAAGCCGAATCCAGGAAATTTCATGTAACATTAAAGACTCTAAATATGGTCAGGAATTGAGCATTCAAATCTTTTGGAATGCTCGCGAGCATTCTGTATGTGCCATACCTACTTAAACAAATGTGTTTTATTTCTATTGTGTCCATCTTCGTGCTTTCTTATCTCATAACATATTGATCCCAGAGGAAATATGCGTATACCATTTTTGTAGAGAATTGTATATAGATTACTTATGTACTAGACCCTTTTTTGCTATAAGCCACGGTTTACGAGTTATTTACGAAAAATTAAAAATAAGGACCTTTACACCCCCCTCCCCCCGTTAGCTCCACCCCTAACCACCAGTACTTTTAGTATGTGGTTTAAAACACCACTCCCTACAACTATGCCAAAATTCGCTTATACACGAGTTTTTTCCTCTGAGTTTCCTTCGTTTGGTGTACTAGTCAGCCATTTGTATACTAAGGCTCTGTGTCATATACATAGATCGATGCCCATGTATCCGGTTTCGAGGCGTCACTTTTCGGAGCTAGTTCGCCTTCTATGTTTTTTTCCGTTCGCTGGTACAAAATGGTAAATTTTACTGCTTGTAAGCAGTAAACTCTTAAAATGTCAAATATCAAATCAAGCAAATGCTTACTTTGAAATCCGGATTAGGATTTCCATTTTAATAAGGTAAAGGTAAACTTGTAGTATAGTGCATTGGGGTAATTTCAAACTACAGAAATTCTGCTCGGGTAATTACGGAATGAATCTTTATTATGATAAAAATAACGGTGTGTTTTATGGTAATTTCAAATAAGACGACTTATGAAATTACCTATGAAAAGCACCCTATTTTATTGCAATCTAGGGGATTTCAATGATTTTGAAATTACTGACTACCAGTCCTTTCCCGCAGAGCTTCGCTGCAAAGTACTTGCTAACAATTTACTACACATTGAAACTACCCAAAAACATCATTTTAAGTCGATAAATGTCCACTGCTGGACATAGGCCTCCCCCAATAGGGTCATTGCCATAACGAGTCTTTTCATTTAAAGTTGCCTCGCACTTATTTTTTGTTTTTGTAACTTTTAATATGATTTCCACTCAGAATCGCGAGCTCTTTCGATCCCGATAGGAGAAAATTTTGGTATCATCTTCTGCTACGAGTGTTTGCATGTGCAATAATTGTGGATACCATTCGAATATCACGTGTATAAACAGTACACACGCGACTATCGGCTTACCAGCGAAAATAAAAAAAACGGCAATAAACATTCAATCAGCAATAAGTTTTTCAAAAAGTGTTGTACTAAATATCATTTGATATTCACAAGTCTTTACGGTAAAGGAAAACATCGTGAGATTCGTGAGGAAACCTGCAGACACCTTCCAGTGTGTATGTAAAGAAATTCCAGTGTGTATGTGAAGTCCCCAAAAAGTACTGGACCAGCGTCGGGACCACGCAAAATAGGCACGTTTGATGTCGAGTTGTGGAAAGAAATAGAAAGAAATGACAAACACAATATAATAGCAACAAGGCCAACATGTATTGACATTATTTGATTTGTTTTATCAATACCTTCGTCGTAATTTGAAGCTTCTGATAATTTGTCCAGGGTTCTTTCATAGAGAGACAACGGACAATACAGACAAATAATGCACGACCGTAATGATAGTGACGTTATGAATTATCTAAGACCCAATTTTTTTTATTATCAAATAGTACAATTTTTTGGTCGGTTCTTTGTCGGTTTACAACCAAAACACCCTATACCAATCGTCATTAGAAACTAAAATGATTGTAAACAAAGCCTAAATTATTGCATAATTCCATAATCGCGCACTTTTAGAACACAATCTTGGTCTCGTCACCAACTTAAAACCTTAAGCCTTGAGTTCACATACACTTTTAGTTAAAATCATTAATATTTTGGCCACTTTGATGACGCTGCTGCCCGTCATCGACCGTCGATAAATAAATGGTCAATATCAAGTCAATTCCTCAGTCGACTCTTACTACACCCGCGGGGCGGTGACAAAAACCGCAGGCAGGGAGCGCGGGAGCGGCGACCATTAGAACGCAAACTTCACTCATTACTGACTTGATAGGTTTTATTTATTGTTATATTTGAATTTCTTGTACGACCCTTCGGCAATTATTAAAATCAAAAACCTAGTAAGGGACAATTTCCATATTCAAAAACCTAGTGTGTTCCATTTACAAATTCAAAAACCTAGTATAGCATGCAGTTGCCAGGTTTTTGGACTTGAAAATGTTACTTACTAGGATTTTGAATATGTTGGTGGCATGTAAGAAATGCCCTTGCTAGGTTTGGTGGGTCTCGTAACTTTGATTCTAATTGAGATAGAAATACAGGTGTTTTTGTATTAGACGCAGCTCAGCATTTGGGGCAGATACATTAAAAAAACGTATTTTGACAAAAAATGTCCCTTGCTAGGTTTTGATTTGGGACAGCCGTGTAGTCTTATTGCTTTTATTTTTGATGGATTACATATTGAGTATTTAACATTAACATTTAAAATGTACATACATACACTTTTAGATTATACATTGTTGTCGATAATTACTAATTGCAATTTTTGGTAATAAATGCAAACAAAATTATTACCGATTAAGTAAAAGACGTGTCCCATCCCTAAACAAAAGCACGACTGCCCGCCGTCCTTGACGACCAATCGTAGCGCGCTAACGCCTTCCCCGCCCGCTCCTCGTGCCTCAAGTTTTGGTGATGCGTAACGCGAATAAAATTAACAACACTGGTACTCTATAGGAGGTTCTCTATTATGTATACATATTACAAGATTTACGAGCTGGTAAGTATCATAGTAGGCGTTTTGCGAGTTTTTCACTTTAGGAATTTGGCAGTTTGCCAAATTGGCTATGTAAAGTTTTCCAAATGTATTAAATATTATGATAGCCATCGTCTTAAGGTTCAAGAAAATGCGGTTCTTTTAGCTCTGTTCATCCATAAATCCGCACAAATGTCATCTCACTCACTTAAAAACAGTTTGTTAACAAATTATATACAGGGTGTAAGTCTAGTACGGGCGAAGCTCTTAACGGGTGTTAGTTTACGACATAATAAGTACATTCAAATAACTTTTACTTAAAATTAGAGCAATAAATTTTTCCATACAAAATAATTCGGCGCGCAATGTAGAGTAACATACACGAGTTAAATACTCGTTGACAGCTAATTTCAAAAGCAGATGACATAACTGCCATGTCAACAATGGGTCTCCCTCGAGATCCCTAACATCGTTTGTCCTAAAATCACTTGCCCGAACTGTTTTGCACTAATGGGCATTAGCCCTATCGATCAGTTGCAATAACACTCATTTTCCATAACGTAATGATTGCCCTAAACCTCACTTGCCCAAATCATTTTTTACCATAACTGTTAAAAACCCTAATGTTATTTTGCATATTCTTCGAAATCCCTAATAACGTTTCACCTCATGTCATTTAGCCTAAATGTTGTTATCTTAAGAGACAGAAGCCCTAGCGATCAATAGCCATAACAATATTTATTCATAATGTCGGTTATGGTTGCACTAATTTTTTTATTAATTTAGCTTGCAGTATATGCTAAAATAAACCTTTTTTTTAGGAAAAACTTTATCCAAAATCATAAATGGCTGAGATATTCGCCCTTAAATTAAAAAAAATGGTTATGGTCAAAATTACGATGAATATCGTGTTATTCTGATACCTATTTTTTCAAGAATACATCAATTAATGGGGACTAAATCTGCAGTGAGCGAGCGAAGCGAGCGAACAAAACCTTCCGGGGCAGATTCGAGTCGGATAGGTTAGGTAAGAAGACTAAGGCGGGAGCTTCGAGGTTTTTTTTTTTTGTTGCAACCCAAAAAACTTTTCCCCGAAATCAAAAATGGCCGAGATATTCGACCTAAAATTAAAAAAAAAAGTTTGTTTTGGTCAAAATTACGGTGAATATTGTGTTATTCTGATACCCATTTATTCAAGAATATATTAAATAATGGGAACTAAATCTGCAGTGAGCGAGCGAAGCGAGCGAACAAAACCTTCCGGGGCAGATCCGACTCGGTTAGGTTAGGTTAGAAGACTAACCTTAGTCTTCGAGGTTATTTTTTTTTATTGCAACCCAGAAAACTTTTCCCCGAAATCAAAAATGGCCGAGATATTCGACCTAAAGTTAAAAAAAAGTTGGTTTCGGTCAAAATTACGATGAATGGTGTGTTATTCTGATACCTATTTATTCAAGAATACATTAAATAGTGGGCACTAAATGTGACTAAAGTACAAATATAGGTTAAACTACAATAGGCCATACCACAGACAACATAACCTAAAGACGTAGCTTTAGACAATTATTTCATTTAAACCGATGCTGCCAAAAATGCTGAGGTGCGGGCGGCGTAACATGAGCTAACTGTGTTGTGATTCGTCGTTTCAAGGTCAATGAGGTGTAAAACAAAAATGTCCGCCGGTCGCTAGTGATTTCCGAATGTCGATAAAAGTATTGATGGTTACAATGTCTATCGCTTTCACAATTCGATATTTGTCAGTTACTTACCGATTAAACCGTGAATCCATATCCGTACTAATGCATACCATAAATGCGAAAGTATGTCTGTCAGTTTACTGAGTCTACACGCATAAATCGTTGAACCAATTTAGATGAAATTTTGAATGGAGATTATTTAAGACCCGGGAAAGGACATACGATATTTCATTCATCATCATCATCATCCCCGCAGATGTAGATATATTATGATATTAGCCTCCACCCGCAACTTCTGGTGTGACAAATAAAATGCATTTTATATAAAAAAAATATTTGTACTATCTGTCTGCTGTGTCTTCATCTACACATTTAAACCGGTTTAGATGAAATTTGGAATGGAGGTAGTTTAAGACCCGGGAAAGGACAAAGGATAGTTATTTTATCATCATCATCCACGCAGACAAAGTTGCGGTCAAATATTAATATCACAATATATCTTTTCTGAGATAATAAATAAAACAATTTTATAAAATATACTTTATTTGTACAATCATTAACTCGTAGTTACAAAGTTACCAAAAAACTACCATTAAAATACGTTCTATATCAAATTCGTCTATTATTCGTTTTTGTTAATTTGAAATATTCCGGTTTAAAGTGTCGAGAACATATCACACTATTAGGAGCAGGAAATCAATCATGTGACCGTTTTGTAGCATTCATCCACATTTCTTTCATGTTTGGGCATTTAGAGAAGATACACAATATTATTTAACATAATAGTATTATTGAAAATTATACTTCTACACTTTACACTAAATCAGAATTTATTTGAGGATAATTGAATATAATTGTAATATTTTATCGATAGTAAACAGACTGCCGGTATAGACATCACAAGTTCGGATACGGAGACTCCACCACAGAGTCTGTTGCTGGGTACGATTGAGAATAAAGATTTTAATTTATCTTTAGTTACCTTATCGATAGTAAACAAACATACTCTACGGTCATCCCTAGTTCAGACGGCCTACCTGCTCGTTACGCTAGACAAGGAGGGAGTTATACTTCGTGCAAAGTATTAGAAAGAGACTTAGTAAAATGACATCAACGAGTGCACTAGATTTTATACTTAAACTATTTTTAATTTTAATTGAAATTTATTAAAAATTGCTCACTTGTGAGACGAAATACCAACTTTTTGCACACTAGATGTTTTTGTATTCTTGCTACACAATTTCACGCAACAGTAATGCATTTTGCATGATGTAAATCACGTTAAAACTTTCGTAATTATCTCATGAACGCCGGCCGCAGACTGAAGTTAGCAATGGAGGCGTGGCTCTAATATGAAGTGAATTCACCGTATGCGTGACAGAAAGGGTCGCCCGGCTATGCTACGTCTTGAGGTTATGTTGTCTGTGGGCCATATAAAGATAGGAAATACGATTCTTAGGATTATCGATCATTAGGCTTACTGACAATTATGATACATGACTATTAATGCATACGAGGGCTGCCTTTTAAGTCGTGTCTTTTGCCAACCTCCCGCGATTTAAAAAAAAATAAACATATGGCATTTTCATCCTTTTGAATTTAAAACTCGAAAACAAAAAAATGTTTTCAAATTGGTCGAATAGTTTTATTACAGCGTCTATTTAAAGGTGACAAGTCGGTTGTAAAAATGGAAATAACTAATGAAAATTTGCATGCGATTATTTTCTACAACTTTAAAAGGGGATTATCGCGACTTCAGTGTTTTGAGGAGATCACTTCTGTGTTTAGTGATGCAGCACCGTGTCTTAGGACTGTAGAACGCTGGTATTTACAATTTCAACGTGGGCAGTCTAGCCTCAGTGACAAGCCCCGTAAAGGTCGTCCAAAAACCGCCATGACGCAAGAGAATATCGAAGCCGTGCGGCAGCTAGTACTCGAAGATCATCATGTGACCTACCGTGAAATAGAGGCGTCCTTGGGCATTTCAGGGACCATTATCCAAAAAATCCTGCACGAAGAACTTGGCGTAAGAAAGTCGATCTCTCGTTGGATACCACATTTGCTTAGAGACGACCAAAAAGCTGCCCGTGTTAGTTGGTGTCGCAAAACTCTGCAGCGATTCAGCCGAGGCGAGTCAAAACATGTTTATGATATGGTTAGGGGTGACGAGTCTTGGGTATATGCTTACGATCCAGATTCTAAACAGCAGTCAACTGTTTGGGTCTTTCAGGATGAGCCAAAACCGACCAAAGTCATACGCTCGCGGAGCACTTCAAAAAAAATGGTGGCCTCGTTTGTGGCAAAGGGTGGTCACGTCGCCACTATTGTACTAGAAGATCGCAAGACGGTTATCGCTGACTGGTATACCACTGTTTGTTTGCCGCAAGTCATAACCGAATTTCGAAAAAACAACTCGACGCGTCGTATAATACTGCATCATGACAATGCAAGTTCGCACACCGCCCGCCAAACAAAGATGTTTTTGAGCGCCCAAAATGTAGAAATTTTAGATCACCCACCTTACAGCCCTGACTCAAGCCCTAACGATTTTTTTACGTTCCCCAAAATTAAGCAAAGTCTTCGTGGTCAACGCTTCAGCTCACCTGAAGAAGCTGTTGACGCTTACAAATCGGCCATTTTGACTACCCCCACTTCGGAGTGGAATAAATGTTTTAAAAACTGGTTTGAACGCATGCAAAAGTGTATTAAACATCGCGGAGAATTCTTCGAAAAACAATAAATGGTAATAATCTATAAAATTGTCTATACTTATTTCAAACGACACAACTTAAAAGGCAACCTACGTATATACGTAACGTTAGGATTAATAATTGATATGGCAAATGATGATTAGGATATAACGCATTAGGGAAAACAAAAATCATCCATATGATATTAGGAAAAATAAAGATATGGCATATGAGCGTTAGGACAAATGATCATTCGGACATAAAACGTTAGTGAATGCAAAAATAGGTCAAAAAATATTAGGGATCCAGATATAGATCCAACTTTTAAAAAACCTTGTAATCTATGATTACACTAATGAATCCCATGCCTGGTTTAATTGATCGCCCGTATTAGACTTACACACTGTATATATATCATCATCATCATCATCAGCCTATGTTAGTCCACAGCTGGACGTAGGCCTCTCCTATTAACTATGCGTATAGACGCATTAGGAGGTAAATGCCCATAATCGCCACGCTGGGAAAGCGGATTGGCGATCGCAGTAATGTGTCCACTATGATGACGCTGCTGCCCATCATCAATCTCTTAGAATGGTCAGTGACACTTCAATCCCTTAGTCGACTCTTACGACACCCGCAGGAGGAGTTGGGGTGGTGACAAATGTATTCTTACTGCCGTCACCACACGGCACAGTAATATATATATAAATAAAAATAAAGAGCCGCATTTTCTTAAACCTTAAGACGGCTATCAGGGAAAAATTTATAATATTCATACTCTCAGAAAACATTGACATAGCCAACTGAAGTTATCCGTATTTGGATATAATTATACGAGTGCTTTGCGAATTTGGTATTATGCTACTGAAGAGTGTCGTCACTCTGTCGGAATTTTACTTAAACCGATTGCATCACGTTTTCCCTTTACTGCACACTCAGACCTGAGGAGAATATACCTCTTCAGACCATAGCTAACGGGTCACCAAGTCATAAATTATAGTACTTAACGTGTAAAAAAGGGGACAAGTTTGAAAAAAACGTAAAATTGGCAATATCTCGAAAACCGTCCAACTTTTACTAAGGTCATATTATGTTGGTTATGTACCTCTTTGGTCGACCTACCTAGGGTGTCAGGGTGATCCATTATTTATGGGACAACCTGTATAATATGAAATATGTAGTTACCAGTATGAACCAGCCCTGTTGCAAACGTATGGTTGTAGGTTCCGCCCTTCTCCCACATAATGGAAAAATGGAATGGTGCTCGCCCACACAGCCAAGTCGAAGACGCCGGGTATTGGATGCGAGGCGTTTACGTTTTCAGGCATTATGTACTGGAACAAGATTAAATGTGAGTGGTTAGTATATAAGTCCCACTTTATTGATCCTAGCTATTCAAATTCAAATTCAAATATCTTTATTTCGCCGTAAATGTGGTACAAAAGATGTTTAATAAAAAATATTTCGTGGTCACACACATTCCACCAGAAACTGGCATGCAAAATTAACCTAAAAAAGAAACATGCAACGGTACGTATTTAGAGTACTTAAATCTAATATAATATACTAGTACACTTAGGTCTAACGTATTACTAAGATGTCGAACACTACAATAAATATATTAATTATTCCATAAAATGTCAAGTTTCATATTCATAATAGTTAAAATATTCCTTAACCGAGTAAAAACATTTTTCAATTAACCAATTCTTAAGTCTACGTTTAAATAAAGTGATAGGTAAATTTTTAATATCATCATGCAGGCTATTAAAAATGTCAATCGAGTTACAGTATGCGTTGTTACCGTACAAATGTGTCTTACGGAGAGGACCCGCGAGGCGATTTGGATACCTTGTAGAAAAGCTACATATGTCTTTAAATGTTTTGAAAATTTCTGGGTGAGCCTTCACGAATAAACAAACTTCGTATATATAAATACACGGCACAGTCAATAAATTCAAGTCTTTAAACAACGGTCTACAAGATTCTACGATGTCTACATTGGATATTGCTCTAACGCATTGCTTTTGTGCTAAAAGTGCGCGTCCTGCATGACTTGAATTTCCCCAGAGGAGGACGCCATATCTGAGCCGTGAATAAACAAAGCCATGATAAGCTTGCAGTGCAGTCTGCTTGTTGCTCACCTTAGTAAGTTTCCAAAGGGCATAAGCAAACGAGTTAATTTTGCTACATAATTTATCGATATGCTCTTCTCACGAATATTTGTCATCTAAGCAGATGCCTAAAAACATTATCTGACTTGATTCCTTAATCTCCTGATCCTCGAAGGTTACATTCAATTGCCTTTTTTTGGCGTTTCTATTTACAAATTGGACAAATTTGGTTTTTTCTAAATTGGCTTTAAAATTATTTCTACTTAACCATTGTATCACATCAGCAATTGTCTTATTTATGTCATTTACATAGGTTTTGTCATCATTACATGGTATGACGATCGATAGGTCGTCCGCGAAGAGTATACACTCAAAATTTATTGCATTCGGGAGATCGTTAATGTACAATAAAAAGAGCAGAGGGCCCAAAATACTACCCTGCGGCACGCCGACCTTGTTTGCTCTCGTTGAAGATCTGAAAACCTCAATGGTATTATCTGAATCAATTTGGGATATTTCCACGAATTGAGACCTAGAGCGTAAATAATCTCGGAGCCATTCGTTAACTATGCCTCTGATACCGTAAAGCTCGCATTTAAGCAGGAGTGACTCGTGGCACACGAAGTCGAAAGCTCGAGTCATGTCAAAGAAAATGGCAGTTACTGGTAAGCTCTGGTTCATATAGCCTAAGATTGTGTTTGTCAGCGTAAAGGCAGCTAGTGTTGCTGATTTACCTTTCTGATATCCAAATTGTTCGTATTTTAATACATTAAACTTATTTAAAAATGACAAAAGACGCTCATGAAACACCTTCTCAAATATTTTCGAGATAATGGGTATCAGCGAAATTGGTCGATAGTTTTCTACACACTCTTTGTTACCCTTTTTGTGAAGAGGCTTAACAAGAGAGAGTTTCAAAGGCTCCGGGAAGACTCCGCAAGTGAATGACAAATTTACTAGGTAGCTTATAACGGCAGCAATATTGTGTTTGCACTCTTTTAATATTTTAGTTTGGATTTCGTCATAGCCTGCTGAATTAGTAGGGTTTAAAGTGTCAATAAATTTGCGGATTTCATTTTCATCAGTCGGAGTTGAAAACATGTTAGCATTATTACCTTTGATTAGTGAGATGTCAGGCTTAGGTTTAGGATTATTGTTTACATTAGTCAAATTTACATAATAGTTATTAAAAGTATTAGCTATGTCAGTGGGGTTTGATATAATCTGAATTTTTTGCGCTTCACCCTCCAAATTCAGTTTCTCAATATTTACCCCATCTACCTTGTTCGAAGTTATGTTTTTAATTACATCCCATGTTGCCTTACATACGTTCTTCGATTGATGTATACGTTTTATATTTGTCAGTTTTTGAGCATGGTTAATACATCGCTTGAAAAGCTTTGAGTAATTATTAAATTTAGTTTTACTTCGTAAAGCGTCAGCATGAGTTTTCGGTGTTCTGTAATAAGTAAAACGTAATCTTCTTTTCGTTTTAACCGAATTTTTAATACCCCTTGTAAACCATGCATTATTTTTGTAATTTAATATAAGCTTTGATCTATAAACTGGGAAGCATAATTTATAGAACAGCAACAACATATCATAAAAACTATTGAATGCCACTGTCGCATCCCCTTCAGAGTACACGTCCGACCACGACAAACTACTAAGGCATTCGTTAAATTTTTTAATGTTAAGTATACAGTAGTCTCTTTTATAGCGATACAAAAACGAGCGCGGTTTTATTAGATTCTGAACACTGAATGTTAAGGTCTGGGCAGTTTCGTGGTCAGACAACCCCAAATCAAGGATACCACCTTTAGCCTCCGAAATGTTTGATAATATTTGATCCAGGCAGGAATCTTTACGGGTGGGGCGAAGTATGTGTAATTTAAAGTTATTGTTGCAAACAATTCTTTTAAGTTCAGTTGAATACTTTGTGATCTTCATGAGGTCAATGTTAAAGTCCCCAGTAATTATTATCTTATATTTTAATTTGTGCTTTAAATTGTTCATAAGTCTTCCCAATTTGTTTAGGAAAGTTGAAGAACAAGCATTTGGAGTTTTATATATACAAATCACTATACACTTTATTGACGGTATTTCTATGCCACAGGCTTCAAACAAATAGTTTTCAGCAAGCTTTTTTACAAGTGGAAACTCTTGCGCTTGAATGTGACTCGCGCAAAATATGCAAACGCCACCTCTTTTTTGGTGCGACTTGGAGTAGGAGGCGGCCAGCCGGTAACCAGACACGCGCAAATTTCCTTCATTACCTTGTCTAATAAATGTTTCGGTGAAGCATAATACGTTAAACTTCTTATTAGTTCGAATCAATTCATCTAGTGTCAATTCCAAAAGTTCTAACTTGCTCGTAAAACCTGCTATATTCTGGTGAAATATTGAAAATATACTACTTTGAGGGACGAAAAAATGGGTCTATTTTTTCTTGTGTTGGTTGTGGTGTATTTAACCGCTCACAGGTTTTAGAAAAATGGTCAGTAATGTATTTTTTTGTTATCCTTGTATTTTTCTGTTGTGTTGGTTGTGGTGTATTAGCCCGTTTACCGCTTTTTGGAAAATAGTCAGTAATAAACCTTTGTGTTAACCTTGTCTCATTATTGACATTAATATTATGCGACGAGAATTTAAAATAATAAGGAATAGTACCTTTATTATACCGCTCCCTCGAACATAATGTATGAGTCTGCTGCGTATTCGGGTTACAGTTCCTAACTTTCTTCCAATTGCTGTAAGTTAAGTATTAAATTACATATGGCATTTATTAAAATACATCAAAACCTACCGGAAAACTGTTTTTAAATAAAAACTGATTAAAAAAAATTCTGTCATAAACCTCTGATACTGATATCGACGCATGCATGTCAGATTTAACTTAGTATCTCTGTAACGGTCTTAAAGTTTAGTATTTAGCGACCCCTTTGTCGATCGATTACTTAAAAAGATCGTTGATACATATTTTGTGCTTCTTACTACATATATTATGCAAGTACTGTTGTCGTACAGGAAACTGGCATTGATGATTGATGTCACACCAGTATTCGTTTTTACAAACATCGCTAATTCAAAAATATGTAGAGCAGTGAACGCAACGGCTTTTCCGTACTATTCCGAAGCATCCCTATGCACAGAATTACCCCAAAAAATAACATCGTATCTTAATGCCGATGCAACAAGACCATGATTAGCAGTTACTACGGCCTTCTTGCTCCCTTTCCTATTTTTTGTAATCTAAATCGGCCCTATTTAATCTATTACAAAAAAAAACTACATAATTCTTCCATATAATTGCTGTTGTATATCGAGTTACTTACATAAAATAAATATTCCAAGACAATAAAACGTGTTTTATTTGATCGCTAGAATTTATCAATGAATGACATTATGTTCTAGACATAGATTGCCAAACCATGTCAGTCTAACACTCTCCGTCGTTATAAGTCCTAAACTTATGCTACAAGTTTAACCGTTTTGGCGCTTTCCTTATTCTTGTGCTGCGGCGTAGTACAGGCTCGGTAGGAACCTAAACTGTCTATGGCAATGTCGCACTCGATGTTGAAGCTTGAAGCTTCCGGTTGTGCATCCGTAAGTACAGGCAAGTTTACCGAGTCAGGCACGCTATTCTACCAAGTCCCTTAACTGGACTTGGCGCATTCTGAGCGTCCTGAACATCTTCAGGCATAATTGGTACAGTTGTTTCTGCATCTAATTGAGTTTGTATAAGTTCAATAGTCGGTACACTCGACCCGGGTAAGTAGACGTATGGAACATCCGCACTGCATGACGTCTTTCTAATTTGATCTCTACGTCTCTGGTGTAATTTTCCTTCGACTTCCACCTCGTAGTGGAGTTTTCCGTTTCTTTCTGTAATTGTTCCGAACTTCCACTTATTGCTATCCCCTCTTTTAAATTCTTTTTTTATAAACTCGTCATCGTTATCTTTTTTCATCCTCATCTCTAGTCCTCTCTTAACTAAGTCTATCCTAGTTCGGTACAATCTTTTGAACATTATTTCTGCTGCGCTTAAACGCGTGGTGCTGTTTGGGGTCTTTCTGTACATCATTAGACATCTCTGTAACTTATCTTGTATTGTACTCTGTTCATTGGCCATTGCTTTTAGCTTTCTTTTTACTGCATTCGTTGTAAGATACGTCCATCTTTCTGCTTGGCCATTCGTCGAAGGATTCGCAGAAGGAGGCGCAGTAAATTTAGCCTGAATTCCATTTAACTTTAGGAATCTTTCCATCTCTTCCGACTGGAACTGTCTGCCATTGTCTGAGATTTGTGTAATTGGTAGACCAAATGTAATGTACCTACACCTTTTTAAGTATATTTATAGTTGCTGTTGAAGTGATGGAATTTGTAGATATCACTTCTAACCAATTCGTACCACTTAGCATCCACTACTATGAGGAAATAGTGGTTCATAAATGGTCCGGCATAGTCTATATTTAATGCGAAAAAAAGCCTGCTCAAATCTAGAATAGCACATAGTGTTCGCAAAAAGCTAGTAAAAGTGTACATCTGGAGCATTGCGCTATACGGAAGCGAAACGTGGACAATGACTCAGAAAGATAGAGATAGATTGGAGGCATTCGAGATGTGGTGTTGGCGAAGAATGGAAAGAGTAAGCTGGACAGAGAAGAGGTCAAACGAGGAGGTGCTAAATATGGTGAAGGAGGGCAGGTGTATTTTAAAAACAATAGAGAACAGAAGAGGGAGAATGATTGGACACTTGTTACGACACGACCAGTATCTAAAGATTATAATAGAAGGAAAAGTTGAGGGAAGGAGACAGAGAGGAAGACCAAGGAGGGCCTATATGGACCAAATAAAAGAAAAGGTGCACGTGGTGTCGTACCAAGCAGTCAAGGAGAAAGCCCAGGAAACAGAAGCGTGGAAATTGCTCCACCGACAAGAGCCTAGCCCTTAAGTTTATGATGATGATAGTCTATATGTACCCAGCTCCATGGCTCTTTTGGATATTCCCATGTAATGTACAGGTATTTTCATGGGATTTTTCTACATCAGACAACATACTTTGCACTTATTTACCATATTCTCAATGTCTGTGTCGATATGTTTCCACCAGATGTAGCTTCTGGCCAAGGCTTTTATTTTAACTATACCTGTATAATGTATAAACCGTATGTAGTTCCTCTAATATTTGAGATTATAGCTTCTTAGGACTGACAACTCTTATAACATAAACCTCAACCCATAGACTCAGATACAATGCGACAAAGAGTGAGATTTTATTGTTCAAGGCAGGTACCAAAACGTTTGAGTTGAGACTCTACCATCAATTACCTTATGTGGCACCAAACTGAACCATTTCAAGCCATTTCAAGAGAGTCAAGCATTTTAAATATCTGGGTCATTGGGTCACCGAAGATCTCTGTGACAACATAAACATCGAGAGGGAGCGTCGAGCACTGTCCGTCCGCTGCAATAATATGTTGGCCGGTAGATTTGCGGGGTGTACGAAGGAAGTAAAGGTGACCTTGTTTAGGGCATACTGCCAATGCTTTTACACCTGCAATCTATAGGGTGATTATACCTGGAGGACGTACAACGCTCTTCGCGTGCAATACAATAATGCCTTTAGGGCGCTACTTGGGCTTCGACGGTGGTGCAGTGCGTCGGGTATGTTTGCGGAGGCTGGAGTCGATGGATTGCATCCTTGCTCGGGAGGTTGAAGAGAAGTCCGAACAGCGTCCTCAAGGTTTTTGCCGAGAGCTGGGACTCACCAATGCTGCGTAGTTGAATAGGTATGCACTCCAGTTTTGTTAATTTTAACATGTAAATAATTTGTTTTCTTTTTTATTATTATTCTCTTTATTTATATTTCTTCATAAATTAGGTAATTTATAATATGGTTATAAAAATAAAATACAATAAAACATACAAAATACAAAACATATAAACATACTATAAAAACCTAACGTAGATTGCCGCCGGCAACGGAGCGGGCCCAAGCTGCCGGTGGTTAGGGCTACAGGGAGAGGAACCGTCGGACTATGCGCGCCGTGTCCAGGATTACCACCTTCTGCATCTGACCCTTGATCCAACCACCTAGTCTCTCACTAGGTACTCTTGAGGTGTTGATTGAGACTCTTCGCTATGAGACCGTTCACAGAAACAACTATCGGCACAATGATCGCCGAATCAACCTCCCACATGTCGGTTACCTCGTGAGCCAAGTAAAGGTACTTACTGGCTTTGTCTTTCTCGGCCTTCACGAGGTTCTCGTCATGGGGGATCGTGATGTCGATGAGCATTGCACGGCGTTGCGATCGATCTATCAGCACGATATCAGGCTTATTGGCTACAATAGTCCTATCCGTGATGATAGATCGATCCCAATAGAGCGTGGCACGACTATTTTCGAGAACTACCGCAGGTGTGTACTTATAGTAAGGCACTTCGTAAGTCCGTATTGAAGAGCAAACTGCTGGTGTATAATACTGGCTACGAGGTTATGCCTGTGCAAGTACTCGGTGTTAGCAATCTGAGAACAACCGGAAATAATATGCCTGAGTGACTCACCGGGACTGCGGCATGCCCGACAGATGTCGACCGTACCGTCCTTCAGGATATATTTCCGGTAGTTATTCGTCATGATAACCTCGTCAGCAATTGCACAGGCAAGGCATCGGTTTCTCCGAAAAGGTCCCCAAATTGTAGCCAGTTTACCGACACGAGCAGATCTACGTCAGGTCCCGTGAGGGCCTTGTAGAACCACCCGTGTAGCTCCTTGCTCTTCCATACCGCCTTGCGGTCCTAAGTGCTTAGTACCACAGGTTTGCGCCAGTTCTCTTTTGCCAAGGAGAGCGGCGTGAATTTCCGGTCTACTATTATTATTATTATAAAAATGCAACCATTTTGCAGCGAAAACTCATGAAGCCGGTTAGGGTCGTCTCTGTCCGACTGTATGTCTGTGTAAAGTTTTTGTAGGTCCGGGTCCTTCAATATAGCGTTTTTTGTTTCTTGTAAAGTTATTGGCATCTCTGAAATCTGATTTAAATAAAACGTGTCATCATCTGTAAGAGTACCTGTTGCTGTATCAGTAGGATTGGGTAGTCTGGAAAAATAATCGGCATTTGCATGTTCAGTCGTTTTTCTAAGTTTTACACTGTAGTCAAGAAATTTGCCACCAAGCCAAGAAATTTGCATAATGTACCAATCTAATAGCAGTAGTTGCAGGTGTCACTTTTTCAGGGTGTAATATTCGTGTTAATGATTGATTATCGATTATCCATGTAATCTTTCGTCCTTAGCAATATTGGAAAAAATTCTTCAGGCCCCATATCAGTACTGCCGCTTCTTTATCCAGCTGACTATATCCTTTTTCTGCTTTAGATGAAGATCTAGACGCGAAAGCAATAAGTCGTTCAGTCCTGTCTGGCATAATATGTGTTAACACCGCTCCGAATCCTGTAGGAGACGTATCTGTGGCAAGTGTCACTTGTAAATTTGCATGAAATGGTACTAAGCCTATATCGCCACATATTTCTAGTTTTGATTAATTGAAAATCCTTTTACATTCTTTTGTCTAAACGAATTTGTTATCGTTTTGCAATAACTCGTAAAGAGGGTTAAGTCTCAAAGCAAGATTGGGTATACATTGTTGATAATAATTGATCATACCCCAGAAAAGTACGGAGGTATGATATATCCGTAGGGCGTGCACTATTTTTAATGTCATTTACCTTGTCTTGCATTGGATGAAGGCCTTTTTCGTTTAAAGTGTGTCCTAAGTTGATAATAGATCGTTGAAAAAATTCACACTTCTTTTTATTGACATGTAATCCACATTCGTGTACTTCTTGGAATACGGCCTTGATTCTCTGTAGTAGTTCTATATATGTGCCTCCTTGTATGGCAATGTCATCGAAAAAACAAGCTGTACCTTTCATTCCTTGTAGAGTTTGGTCCATGTAGCGTTGCTAGATGTTCGGAACTATTTTGACTCCAAACATTAATCTCTTCACCTTGTAGGTTCCCTTGCATGTACTAATTGCTTGCATTGCGGCTGTTTCTTCATTTGTAGTCATGTGTAAGTATGCCTGATTAATATCTTGGGTGCCAAAATATTTCCCGCCGCTGAGTTTCGCAAATACCTCTTCTATTCGAGGAATCGGATAGTTGTCATCTTCTAGGTTTTTATTTAATGTATCTCATGTATAATCATTTGTCATATTTTTTTGCCTACAAATTTGTTGTGTATAAATTTGTATTACCAACATCATTGCTCATAATTATCTGTAGGCAGATTTTTAAACGATATCATGTCATTTCCAACTGTTCATCATGACTCATAATGATTTTTATAATAAACTTATTAATTATAAACTTATATTGTATACGTATTTGAAAGCATAACATTACCAAGATATTGGCTCCTAAATAAATAAAATTTGGTTTTGGTAAATAAAATATGTGTGAAATATTTTTTTTTAATATGTGGTCGAATATCGCGACCATTTTTGATTTTGGGGAAAAGTTTTCTGGGTTGCAACAAAAAAAAATAACCCTGAAGACTAAGGCGGGAGCAAAGCTAGTCTTCTAACCTAACCTATCCGAGTCGGATCTGCCCTGGAAGGTTTTGTTCGCTCGCTTCGCTCTCTCACAACAGATTTAGTTCCCATTCATTGGGAATTTTGACCAAAACCAAATTTAATTGAGGAGCCAATATCTTGGTATTTATCAAGTTTTAAGAAAAGTTGTCCAAACAAAACATGCTTACTTTAGCCTCCTCTATACGTGTCATAATGACACCACCCCCATCAAATTTTTTCTAAGTCCCGCGCCCCCTTTCCTATACCCCAAAATTTATAAACAAAACCAGGTAAAGTTTAAAATAAATATTATATTTTTTTTTTACTGAGAATCGTTATGTTTAAAATTAAATATGATTTAAAATTGTATTATTTAAAATCGTTACTTAAAACAAAAATATGAACATTAACATTACTATTACAGATATTTATTATGATAGACATTATCAACATGAATAATTCGGTGTTGCGATAGTTATGCGCAAAAACAAGTTATAAGTAATGATCATTATGATATAAAATTATATAACAAACATTTTCGGACAAACATTTTATGTGAACTTTGGCGCACCCTCTAAAATCTGCGCATAAACGTACCTTTCCAGTTGGTTTTATTACTGGGACAACAGGTGTACCTACCCCACTGAGAGTACGTCACTCTCTCTATTATGCGCTCTTCTTCTAATCGATCTATTTCGGCTTCGACTTGGTCTTTGAGAGCAAACGGCACTGGTCGTGGCTTGAAAAATGTGGGTACGGATCCTTCTTTTAGTTTAGACGCAACTATAAATAAATAAAATAAATAAATAAATATCTTGGGACATCTTACACAAATCAACCTAGTCCCACGGTAAGCTCAATTAAGGCTTGTGTTGTGGGTACCAGGCGACGATATATATAATAGATAGATACGTATAGATACTTAGATACATACACAGCCATGACCAAGGAACAAACATTTGTGATAAATAAATACACAAAGAATGCCCTCGCCGGGATTCGAACCCGGAACCTCCAGCTTCGTAGGCAGGGTCACTACCAACTAGGCTACAGAGGCTGAACTATAAAATTTTTAATTTGTCCTACTTTTTCCGAAAATAGCTCTTTACTTGAAGGATTTAGTAATGGAGTCTCCTTCATATCGTTTCCCCTCTGCCAAAGACGTTGGAACACGATTTATACCTGTTTATAAAAACTACTTCATTAATCGATTCTTCGCAGTGTTGTAATCGTTATGTACCCGTAACAAGCTCCGTCAAAATGTCTGTATGTGCTGCTGTGTATGGATTCAAAACTCGTTCAAATACATCAAAATATACGGCACCATTTTCATATGTTGCCTTTATTTGTTCATATAACAACATTTTAAAAATTTTCAGGACAAACCCGCTTGGAAGAGCATGGTGCATCAAGCAACAAACCCTTCAAGCTAGACACGACCTTCAGAAATGAAGATGCCGGCTAAGAAGAAGAAGAAGAAAATTTTTCAAGAAAATCAAGCACCAGGGAATCGATGGCAAAAGCGGTTTCAAAAATATCGTACTCAATTCGTATTTTCATTTTTGATTGATGGAGAAAGTTTGTCAATTATTGCACCATCGAATTTAAGGTTAATAAGGTCTACCCATCTTTTAATTTTGTAGGAAATATTAGACTTAGTGAATTAAGTAAGACAGAAGACTCTGGCTTGCTCTAATGTTAAGCTTATTTGTAAGCTAATAAGGTTGAATATTTATTGCGCTTATTTGGAGTCTGTTGTGAGTGGGAAAATAAAATAGTGATGTGAACTCTTTGATACAATTTCGAGATACGGACACCTTGTGTTTACGTATATTAGTGTTAACTCAATAAGCAGGTATTTTTGCCGTGCAAAAGGTGGGGGGTAAAATGTTTTAATTTCTATTGTTAATTTGTGACTTTGGGGGGCCGGAGCCTTAGCCGCCATCTTGAATAAAGGGGCCCAAATTTGATATTTTGTATATAAAACGTCAACAGTTGAATTTATGAGAAAAGTGTCTATGGGATAGATAGATAATAAAATTTCAAATCGAAGCTGTAGACATGTCTATTCTGTAGCTCTTATGGTTACAAAGATAAATGACGAAGAAAATTACATATTTACAAAATAAACATTTTTGACCTATTTATGCTTAACCCGTTTTGAAGTCCCAGGTTGGCAAATAAATAAAATAAATAAATAAATAAAATTTATTGATTAATTTCCTTATAGCTAGTATGACAAAGTGCTAACATTATTATATAATAGGAATTATAGTTGTGCCGCGCCTGAACTAGGAAGATCCTGTATCTCAGGCAAAGATATTATAAACTAATTATAAGAGCAAATTAACAAAATAAAATCATACACAGAAAAGACAAATATTAAATTCGATTATCACTTGTAACAGGTGATACCTACAAAATATTTACATTCAATTTACATATTATGCAGTTTATTTTAGATTCGACATTACAAATATTGCAACGTCAACGACAATGCGCACATGCAAAGTAAAGTAGGTCGAATAATAGCACGTAATTATTTGCTTGCATAGCGACAGGTGTTTAGGTTAGTGGGTTATTGATTATGTTATGTTAGAAATTGAGTACATTTATCTAGATAATAATAGTCTAAATAATATGATCTTAGCTAAAAATTTAGGCCCCCTCATAGTCGATTGAGAAAATGTATCGACGCTCGGCCATTTTCCTTGCTGGACACTCTGGATCTCCTGTCTTGTGGTCGTTGGGCTTCTTATAGAGCTTACATGTTGCGCAGCTGGGACGATCTCCTTTGAGAGGGCACGCCTTGTCCGAATGTCCTATACTACAACAATGTGCACATGTTTGTTCTGGTTGCTTACAAGTCTTGGCGGCGTGGCCATATTGCTGACATTTGAAGCATCTAGTGACAATAGTGAAGTCTTTCACAGGACAAGATGACCAATTAATGAAAACTCGGCCCTGAGTAATGAGAGCTTTGCGGATTAGGGCTGGTACTTCTATGACATAGTTACAGGTATCCGCATCTTTCTTACCCGACTTATGGCTTAGTTTAATACTAGTTAAGATGTTGTCCCTAGTTAAGTCTGTGAGCTTGTCGGCAAGATTTTGGTCATACAGGCAATTATAAACATCTTGTTCTCGTAGAGCTGCCGGTACGCCCACTATAACAACTCTGGGCCTGCGCTTAAAGGGTTCATCGACGGTGAGGTCCGGGGAAGTGGTCTTGAAAGTCCGTTTCAGTTTTTCGATATCGTCCTTGGAGTCGGTGCTAATGATAACTCCACCATTTCTTACTTTACGTAGTGCTCTGACGTGGAGTTTCAATTGTCCGGGATTAATCAGCGTTTGTATTAAGCTCTTCGTATCTTCGCTCGATTTGGAATTATCTTTAGGGTAGATTGCCACTGAGCTCAAATTGCTAGGACGGATCTGACTATTATTATTCGTTTTTACCATTTCGGCGAAGGAAGGCGGCGCATCGGTAGCAGGTCTGGTTGAAGTCTCGACCGTTAGTTTGAGGGCTCGGATGCATTCAGATAGGTCTAGCTTATCTTCAAGAGAATGGAGGTCACGCTGTTGTAGCAATGCTTTCTGTTTAAGTGCTTGATAATTAACCGCCAAGTTTCCGGTACCATGGGCTACTTTACGGCAGAGATTGTGGATTTTTAATTTTTGGTCAGAGTTCAATTTACCCTCGGTCGAAATGCAACATATTTCATTCAAACACTGCTCAATGGCACTCATCCAGTTTTGAATTTCCAGCGTAGGTACAGCGTCGAGGTTGCTCTGCACTCTAGCACTTGTCGTTGGGTCATCTTGATTTCTGGCGGTTGAAGGTACTGGAGTGGAGGGAGGGCTACGTTGCATCTTGGAACTTCTGGAAAATGGGCTGTTGTCACCCATTGTTAACTCGGTGGAAACACTATGAGTCCATTTTTGTTTGCACTGCCCGATCACGTGTGACACAGATCGTGAGAATCGAGGTCAATATTTAATTCGTACGATTTTAAATTGCAAAGTAATAGGTAACAACACGACTGTTTGCCTCGACGGCTTAATGAACTAACGGCTTATGAATGTTTTCCTCATGGGTATTATCCCTTTCGTTGCTGATAGAAATTTGGTCATCGTTCTCCTCAGACCCGATCTCAATTTGTGATGCATTTTCGCATGCCTGACCAGTGACCACTACAGAAACCACACACAATAGTCAAAGTCAAATGATTCTTTATTCAAATTGGAATAGCAACAAACTCTTTTGGATAGAGCACGTCAACCCTGCTTTTCTGCAGCTACATGCCCTAATGCATGCCTTTTTTCAGTTGCAGGATATTATGTAAGTGCCTCTGGTGCCGCTTTCCTAGTTTATTGTTTGTATAGGAGTAAGACCATTGTGCGAATCATACCTCCAGCCCCATTCCTCAGGATTTTTTTAAATTCCAGACCATTTTGGACTTCATGGCAATTCTTAAAAGCATCCTGGTATGATGCAGCGGCTTTTGTTGGTGGTAAAGTAGCAAGATTAAATTGACTTTTCGTAGATGCTTTTGAAAATCGCTTTTTTTTCTATTTTTTCCCAACCAGACCACGATATTGAATACCCCCTTCAACAGAACAACAGCATTTTTGTTACACCTGTATATTTCTTGGAAGTTAAATTTTTAACCGCCTGTATCTTTGTATCTTAAGACGCATAGAAAAACTATGTATACCTGTTTTATTTGAAATTGTATTATCTTTATACTTCCCATTGACTTTTTTGTCATAAAATCTAATATCGTCGCTGTGCCTACAAAAGTCGCTATGTGATTTTTTATACTTTTGGATTTTAACGCCATTTTGAACTTTATGTCAATATCTATACGCTCCAAAAACAGCGGTGAGGCTATCTTTAATAGTTCCGGATTTGTGAATTTTAGCTATGTGATTTCCATACATTATTCTCTTACTAAAAACAGTATGTGCAAAAATTACATGACTGTTTTATACAAACATGATTGTTTTTATTATAATGGAGCCCGTTATGTGATTTTAGGCACAAAGCGAGTATTTCTTATGAATTACATAAGAAAAAATCTGGCTCGATATGTACTGTTCCGCACATAGCGATATTTTTGTACTACATCGAGTTCGTAGACTATGCTTGAGGCAACGTCTTATGACACTTAGCGAAATTTTCCTATCACTATTATTATTGAAACATGTTTTATTTTGTTTTATTGAAGGTCTTTCATAAGAATAACTATGTAACGAATATGATAAAAATGTGTCATCATCATCATATCAGCCGAAACACGTCTACTGCTGAACATAGGCCTTCCCCAGTGATTGCCACAATGACCGGTCCTGCGCCACCCGCATCCAGCGGACTCCTGCGTAAATTTTCGTAATTAGTTATTTTTACCAAGTTACAAATAAGACACATAGAGACTTTGGACGACTCAAAAATAGCTGTGATAAATTATTGGTAATATTTATTTTTCTCGTTAAAAAACCGAGATTTATTCTTATAAAAAACATTACAATATTTTAAAATGAACATATTTATCAAAATAAAATATTTGCCTACTATGAGTGAACAAGATTCAAAATAAACAGTTTTTTGTGTCTCCTGTAAAGTAGCAATAAAACACAAAGCGACTTTTGTAGGAACAGCGACGATATTTTAATTGATTTACGGATATCGAAATGCACGTGATTGACCGAGACTTTCCTTACAGATACAGCCTTCGTAGTCAAAGATCGCAATAAACGACAACATAATCAATTGAAGTAGGTTAATGGCAAGATATTCAGGAGGTTTTGTATTAAAATTGGTTGATTAATTAATATAAAAAATAAATAATAAAAAGCCTTTATCTAGTTCGTAAATAAAAAATAGGTACAACCTTCTCGGTACTCTCTAAACAACACAGGAAAGTAAAATTCTTAGAACTAAAACATTTCATGTAATAGGCTCCCTTTCTATAACAAAGCTCTAGGAACTTCAAACTTCAAGATACTTTTATGTGAAGTTCTGACTCTAAACTCACTAAACACTAAGTCTTCCAAACAGGCTAATACTCATACTGAGTAGTCATTGTATTTTTCTAGATATTATTTTATCCCAATAACATGTTTTATATATGTATATAAAAATTACAAGTACAAGCTTACTGTAGATTGTAATTATTAAATTCAATATTAAATATCACATGTCCTCGACGAGACATTTCAGGTGCAGGAAGGATTGCCAAAATATTTTTACTGTGGTATAATTCACAAATATCGTCATTTTTGGGATACGAAAAGAACGATTATTTTTTAGGAGAGCGGACTTTTCGGAGATACTTGACCACAGGAATTTTTCTGTTAAATTATATAATTTGTCCAACAAAGTGCTTTATGTTTTTTTTTTTACAAAACTGTACTAATACCCAGTCATTTAAATTATATTTTTCTGGAGTTTTTGTCAAATGTTTGATATCAGTCAAAACACAAGAAGTACCTGGACATGGACAATCCTTACTATAGACGTCGTGGTCATTGCTAAAGTTATCGGATATTTCATCAGATAGATCTAAGAATTTTGTAGAACCGTTATCTGACATATCGGTATCTCGTACCGAGTAATTACTATCATCAGACGAAGAATCAGTGAAGGTATTTTTTTTATTTCTCGCAGTTTTTTCCTGTTTAAGAACCAAGTTGTCACTTTTTTATTTTCATTTACTTTCTTCGGATTAGTTTTTACAATGTTTGGGTCCAAAATTTCCAACTTATTTTTGGCGACTTTCAGCACTGTATTTTTATTTATTGTTATGTTATTTTTTTGTTATATTTTATCAATCCTTTTGCCTGAGTACTGATATTTTTATCATCAATAATAACTACTCTTTTCGAACTCTGTGTCCCTGAATACATTGTGGGGCAATTCGATGTGCATGGCTCGGGTGATCCTTGGCATTTTTGAGTGTCTTTAGTATGAGTATCATTCTTTTTAGTAACCTTGGTAGTATTTTTTTTTGCTACGATGTTTTCCTCGACTTTCCTTTTATTGCATTTCCTAAGTCTTTCTTCTTCTTTTTTCTTAAGTTTATTTATAACATCGATTACCTCTGCGCCACTTGCAATTTTTGTCTTTTTATTTATTGTAGTTGAACTTTCGTGTTTTCTTATGGAACTTAACAATATTTCTTCAAATGATTTTGTTGAACGTTCAGTTGTACAGAAAGGCCGTGAAGCATTTTGCGAGATTATATTGATGTTGGGAGCATTTCCATACTTTGAACAAGTCATAATTTGGTTTAGAGAAAGTGTCGCTAATGTTGGAGGATTATTAACCGCGGTCGATTTATTTTTCATAATTTTCCATCGGTTTAACGCAACAGGATCAAACTTGTCTTCTGATATAACATTTCTGTTCAGAGGATATATACCTCCCTTTTTAAATCCATTCGTGATATTACTGGGATCAATGCCTTGCCAAACTTGACCATTTAGAACAGAAAACTCCTTCTTTGACAATTTTTTACCATAGTTAGACCTTTGCCATTTAACCATAAAAGAATCCCACTTGTCCTTGAAAGCCTTAAATACAGATAGGTCCAAAGGTTGCAACAAATGACTCGTATGTGGCGGCAACTTGATTATAGTTATGTTGTGATCTCTTGCTATTTCGAGTACAGATGGCTGAACGTGAGTACTGTGTCCATCGTATATTAGTAATGCTGGTTCCCATGTAGAAGTTAAATTTGGAATAAACGATTTAGAGATAAACTCCTTAAAAGCCTTGGTCTCAATCCATCCATTTTCTGTCGCTGTATAAACCGTACCAGGATATGCATCTCCACATGTCCACTCACTCCACGTATTTTTACCTTTGTATATGATAAAAGGTGGTCCCTTTTCACCAGCTGCGTTGCATGAGAAAAGAACTGTAGTATTATCTTTTCCTGCGTTGGCAGTTGTTCGGGTTGACGCAAATCCCCTTAGCCCTACAATCTTGGTTTTTTTGGGATCATTTACGAAACTTGTTTAGTCAATATTCCAAATTCTGTGTGGTTTGTTTTGCAACCCCAATTCGTGTATTTTTTGTAGACGAGGTTGAAATATTGTTCAATCGTAAAAGGATCCGCTGCCCTTTTTCTAGAAACCTAATTAGTGGAGTAATTGTGGTTTTTAATAGACAAATTATGTCTGGTACAAAATCCTTTAAACCACTCTTGGCCTGGTTAACCTTCTCTGAACGGGGTGACCAGTTGATTTTCTTCAACGTAGGTTTGAACGATATCAATTACTTCCGTTCGGCTTAGGCCAAATCCGTTTTCCTCCATTACACGCAAGCAATTGACTAGCGTTTGCTCGTGTTCTGCACTAATAGCTTTTGGTCTACCCATATTATCTGATTTTTGACCGCGTTTACCATTAACATGACTCATTATCGTTGTACGGGGTATTTTATAGTGAGCAGCAGCTTGGTACCCTGACATTCTGCCACTTTTTACCTCTTCCACAGCCTCATCTAATTTTATTTTACTCCATTCAGGACCATTTCTTTTCCGCACGTAGTTACGTACCATTTTTCAATCTGAAGTAAAAAAAGCATTATCACAATACTATTAATAGTAATATTAGAACGTTACTTCTTAGCGTTTGACCCAGCTTTCTGTTACGGCTTAAAGGAGCCTGGGACTCGCTTGGCAACCTAATCCCAAGAATAATCTGGAAAGATGAACTAGTTTATACAAAAGTGATGTCCATCTGAATATACCTACAATAACACTGATCCGCCAATAGTTTTCTTGTTTCTTTTTTCATGTATGTTAATTTTAAGGTTTTGTTAAAGTTTTGCTAAAGTTTTACTCTCATAATTTCGATCACTGCCAATAAATTAACAAAACCTAACGACTTTTTCCAGTATACCTTATATTGCTATTAATATAATATAAAAGGTCGCTGGGAGACGCTGGATGACGCAGGTAACCGGTACATATGTAGGTCCAAAGGGGAGAGTAGCAGTGGACGTCTTATGGCTGATATGATGATGATGAATACAAAAAAATATTTGTTTGCGACTCCTGACACGGGGCAAGTGTGTCATACAGTCACACTTGCCCCAAGGGAAATGGACACACTTTCCCAATCACTCTCTTTTTGGGTTACATTTTTAAATGTACCAACTCTTATATTTCATTATTTTAAAGAAACAATGATAATAACTTGAAGAATAAAAAGCGTATTTGGTACAGTATCAAGCCACGTAACTTACCTTACTATTTTCCTTGATTTTTTGTACCTCGAAGTGCTTTGTAAAACTGAATCTCCTATTTAAAAAATGACAGATTTCAAAATGACGATAGTCTTTAAATTACTTGACAACGTCACTTGTAGTTACCAAATTTGAATTGATGGTTTTTTTAATCATGACAGCAGATCATACCAGTATCAAATGTTCAATTAGTTTACGTAACAAGGAGGTCAGTTACACTTACCCCATCGCTACACTTACCCGTATTGACCTTATGTTCTAAGTTGCGTTAAAATAATAAAATAGGGTAAACGGAAGAAAAAAATAATGTTAAAATTAAATAAATAAACAACTATTATAATTAATGCAAGAACTCCGCTACTTGCAGGTGAAGGCCTCCTCCAGAGATGCCCAGTAGTCTCTATCCTGGGCTATTATCAGCCATTGTTTGCCCGCTACTTCTGCGATTTCATCAGTCCATCTAGTTATATCTCTTTTCCTTTTACCGTGTGGGCCAGGCCATGACGTCAGTCGCGATGTCCAACGGTCGTCACTCAACCTCGCTACATGACCCGCCCAGCGCCATTTTAATTTTTGAGCATGTTCTTGTGCATCGATTACTCCTGTTTTTTTTCTTATGTAGGAGTGGCGTATTTTATGAAGCCTTCTTACTTGCAACATACTCCTTTCCAAGCTTCGTTGCAGACGATTATTCTGTTTTTTACCCGCTGAGTGAATTTCCATGTCTAACTGGCATAGGTATGGTAACAGGCAGCTGTCCATTGCTATTTTTTTAATGTTTATTTTGATTTAAACTTTCACGATTATCACTCATATTTTCAAGACAAACGGGTCTCAATCGCGTAAACCTACGTTTAATTATATCCTGACGTTTCGGGCATGACGTTACACCCGTGGTTGCAGGCAGACTGGCGAGAGAATGTATCAACACCTTCGAGCTGCGCGGGTTTTTCGAACTACCCGCACTTGATCTTGATTATTCACTTCTAGGCTAGGGTTGTCACTAGGCCTACACACATCACTCACAACATCCAATGGCTTTAAAATGGATGTTTCACCACGCTTACATTTGTTAATCACGGGATTCCACGCGGACGAGATTCCTTTGCCCCTCATTTTGATTAAAATTCCGATTTTTCTTAACTTCAATAGCTTCACGTACTTTTCGGCTATGATGTATATGCTCGGTTGAGAGGACTTTCGGGGTATGGAGCTCAATCCAGTGGTTAGGTCGGACTCCAACAAATGCTCGGCCACAGCAGACTTATTCTTTTGACGCTTTTTAACAGCCGTGATACGTTCCTTGACCCTTTCCGCTATGGTGCGTTTGGTTTCCCCAATATAGGAACTACCACAGCTACAATCGATTTTATAAACGCCCGGTGTGTGGTAAGGTAAAACATCCTTAGGCCACCTTAGATGCCCTGCCACCTTTGATAACGGCATGTAAACGGTTGGTATGGAATACTTATTCAAAAGCGTACCTATTTTGTCCGTTACACCCCTGATATAAGGCAAAAATGCTGGTCGCCTTGCAACATCTGGATGTTTCTTCCTCGGTGTTCGTCTGGGTTGCCTTCTGTTCATTACGTAGCCATTTCTGAAGGAACCTCCTGAACGTGCGACATCTCAATTTCTAAAAATTCAGGGTCACAAAGGTGATGTGCTCTGTTCTTCAGAGAATTAACCACAGACTGAAGCTGCCGGGGGTGGTGGTGAGACAGAGCGTTCAAATACCTGTCTATGTGTGTGGGCTTCCTATAGACAGTGTGCGCCAAAGAACCATCATCTCGACCTATCACCTTTACGTCCAGAAAAGGCAAACTGCGCTCCGATTCCAATTCATATGTGAATTTGACTTTAGTATGAATGGAATTCAGATACTGGAGTAATAGGTCAACTTCATGCTTGCCACCTCTCATAACGCAGAAGACATCATCGACATACCGTTTCCATAATTTCACTGCCCATGGTTGCAGATCTATGCTGGCCTCGAAATGCTCCATCCAGATATTTGCTAAAACCGGTGCCACAGGGCAACCCATAGCAACTCCGTCGATCTGGAGATAATGCCCCCCTCGATATAAAAAGTAGCTTCCTTCTAAACAATTCCGGAGCAAAACTATGACAGAACTCACTATCCCATTTGTCAGCAAGCCTCTTTCGAACTACTTCTAGATACTCTTTAACCGGGACATTGGTGAAAAGTGACTCAACATCGAAACTCACCATTAAGTCTCCTGGTTCCAACGTTATGTCCTTAAGAATGTCTATGAAGTGACGGGAATCCTTCACGAAAGACGACGTGTTTCCCACAAGCGGCTGCAACACCGATGCAACATGCTTTGCCAGATCATAAGTAGATGAGGCGATTTGACTTACAATTGGTCGCAAAGGCACGTTTGGTTTGTGTACTTTCGGTAACCCGTACAATTTCGGTGGTTGCACTGTTTTAGTCTTGTACAAGCGGTTAAAGACGTCTTCCTGAAATAACACCTCATGGTCCCTGACGACAGCCCTAATCCGACGCGTAACTCTGGCAGTGGGATCATATGAGACAGACTTATAGACGCTAGTGTCACTCAATAAAACCCGAATCTTAGCGTCATAGTCGATTGAGTCCATGACCACAGTGGCGTTCCCTTTGTCAGCCTTCAGAACCAGTATATTCGCATTCGCTTTTAAGTTCCTCAGGGCTGATTGCTCATCTGCAGTAACATTACTCTTCGGTAGTGTAACCTTCCGCAAAATAACCGCAACATCCTGTCTAAGAACTTAAGCATCGCTAGACGGAACCCTGTTACGCATTTTTGCCTCCTCAACACTACAGATCGCGGTCTCATATGGAATCCGCTTGGGTGTCAAAGCGAAATTCAACCCTTTTTCAAGTATACTGACGGTCGCTTATTCAATGACAGTGGTCGATAAATTAATCACCGTGGAGGTAACTTGAAAGTTCTCTCAACCGAGCGTATACATCATAGCCGAAAAGTACGTGAAGCTATTGAAATTAAGAAACATCGGAATTTTAATCAAAATGAGGGGCAAGGAATCTCGTCCGCGTGGAATCCCGTGATTTACAAATGTAAGCGTGGTGAAACATCCATTTTAAAGCCATTGGATGTTGTGAGTGTTGTGTGTAGGCCTAGTGACAACCCTAGCCTAGAAGTGAATAATCAAGATCAAGTGCGGGTAGTTCGAAAAACCCGCGCAGCTCGAAGGTGTTGATACATTCTCTCGCCAGTCTGCCTGCGACCACGTCAGGATATAATTAAACGTAGGTTTTTAATGTTTGTAGGCATATTACTCTTAAATATTTCCTCCATGCTCCAGTATTTCTTCCAGACACCTTTAATCCTTCTGTCGATTTCTAGGTCGTTACTCTGGTTTTGGAAAGATATTTGTTTGCCCAAATAAATATAAGAGTCGACATATTCGAGCAGTTCATTGCCGACGCTTATTGAGTACTTAACCGCATTCGTATTTTTTTTTGTTTTCGCCGTATTTATTTCTAGTCCTGCTTGTCTACTTGCTTTTTGCAGCGCGTCTACCATAAGAGCTATATCTATGTGGTTTTCAAAAAGCAGGACTAAATCATCTGCAAACCGTAGATAACTGAGGTAATGTCCATGGATATTTAAACCGACTCTTTTTCAATTTAATGCTAATGATTGACTCTAGCACTGCTATAAAAATTCTAGGTGATAGTGGGTCACCTTGTCTCACCCCTCTCTTTATTGGAATCGGTGGACCTGTTGTATCTAGTTTTACATGGTTAGTGCTGTTATTATACAGGAATTGTAGAAGTTTTATGTACTTTGTCTCTACATTTTGTGAATGTAGAGCCTGCCAAATATATGAATGGAATATAGTGTCAAACGCTTTTTTGTAGTCTATAAAGATCATGAAGAGCGGTTTTTGAAATTCCCTGTATTTCTCAAATAGTAGCTCTATGGAATGGATGTGGTCAACTGTTGAACAGCCTTTCCTGAAGCCAGCCTGCTCGATCGGTTGGTATGCTTCTAGTGTCTCGGTTATCCTCCTCTCTATGATCGTCGAAAACAATTTGTAGAGTGTAGGAAGCAGACTGATCGGCCTGTAGTTGCAGACATCCTTTGGGTCTCCTTTTTTGTAAATTAATATAATGTTGGACTCTGGCCACTGCTTAGGTGTTGTAGCGCAATCAAGTATTTTGCTAAACAGATTGGCTAGGGGGTGGCGAGGAGGGCAATAGCAATTTTTATAGACTCGTTTGTTATACCAGCAGGGCCTGGGCTTTTCTCTAGCTTGAGCCGTTTAATGTCACTAATTATTTCGATTTCGTCTATAGGCTTCACTTCACGGGCTTCGCACGTACCTTCTAGAGCTTGTTGAGTACCCGGTTCTTGATTTGATTTTTCTGGGGCATCGTATAGCTTTTTATAAAAGTTTGTAGCCAATTGCAATACCTCTTTCCTGTTATGTGAAACTCTTATACAGAAAGGCCACGCCCACCCCCGCACCAATTCGAATTACCTCACCCCATTCGGCCGCCGGGTTACGTTTGCGGTAGGCGTCCGGTAGGCAAGAAGATGGCAGGCATTTATTGTTAAAATGGTTGTGTACCGCGCTGTTGTACGGCTGCTTTGAATTCAATAAAAACAACAATTTTTGCATGAGATGCTATGAACAGCATTCGCTTACAAAACGATGTTATTTTATAGGTACAGTCGAGTGGATTAATATAGACACATTTGTAAGGGATCAGTATGGAGAAGTGTATATAATATGAATGCCCTTGACTGTACTAGTAATTTAAGACAATTCCGTTATTTCGAAGTAAAAATTACGTGATATTCTTTACTTTAATCATAAGTGAGTAGGTATCGAAAAAAATCGTAAATCCCAATATTGGAAATTCCAATATTGTAAAAATCTACTTTCTCATATTTTCTATGGTTATCAATTATCATGCAGTGGCCGTGAACGATTTAGTATAAAAGCAGTAATCATATGCAGCACTACTAGTTTGACCACAGTTCAAGGTCACATCGTCTCCTTTAGGCACGGCGAGCGGCGCACAGTGTTTTATGGAAGCCAAAAAAGTGACATCCTCGTTTTATTACAAATTACTGTACTTTAAACCATTATAAAAGCGAGACTAAAACTCCCGCGTGTCAGTTTTGTGTAGTATACGAGAAAAAAATTTTTGAAAATCGTGTTTCAGGTACCCGGACATTACGAAAAAAAAATGATATTGTGCAATTTATTAAAGAAACTGTCGTGTTGTCCTATGTGTTGCATAGAACTTTCAAAGACGTATATTTAGAGGCAATGACGGCCCCTCTTAGTACATTCGTTTCAAAGATATTAATTATTTATTGATTTTGGTTTTTATTTTTTTTCTTCCATATTCCGCCGTAGTCGCCAGAGATATTTGTATGACAGCTTTATTAGTATGTCTTCTATATACCCTATTTTTTACAAGAGATAATTCCATGGAGCATTCAATTTATAGTCAATTGAAATTTTCGTTCAGGGCTGCCACTACCAATATCCGAATTTCTCCGGATATAAAATTAACACAGTACCTATTTACAAATGCAATAACGTAATGTTTCTAACATGGGAATTCAATTGGTTAAACTGGTTATACAACTATTCGTTTACTATGCTGCGCTAATAGTATCTATCTATCATGCGGCACAATACACCAAAATGCTGTTTGATACTGTTTATTATATAAGAAACGTTTGCAAATATTTGTTCTAAAACACGAATAAAATAAGTAACGACCAAAAATATTTAAAACATATTTATTTGTAAACAGTATCATTTAAAGTAGCAAAAAGTAAAATCAGAATCATATCAAAAATAGCAGTTTATGTGATTGTACATTTGTACATAAAGGCAGGCATTAAAACTCGAGTATATAGGTCTATGACACGAGGTGTCAGCCGAATGTGTGCCATGCTAAATTATTATTTAGTGTGACATTCAATGACAAGTCATTATTTGTCTTCTTCTACTTGCAGGATCTCTGCCCCATTTTGAAGCTCATAAAAGCTGTCGTCTTGTATTGCGTCTTCTTTAGATGGTAGTATAGATGGATTTTGTGGTGCTTTTAATAATTCTAATGCGGCAGGTGGTAGGGGTCATTTTTTAATATTTTTTAGTCTTTGGGACATCCGTTGTTCCGATATTATTGGGTCTGGTGAGACTAACGCTTTATGGAACAAATCAAACATTGTTTTTATTCGGTCTGATTTGCGAGTATGGTGCTCTCAATCGTGACGCCAATATTTATTTCTCGATTCTGCTGCTTGCTCGGAGAGCATTCCAACTGGAACAGAAGAGTTTCGTATAATGGCAACTCCATGGGCTAAAAGTTTATGCACTGTCACTGTCATAGGACACCATTGATAATTCTCTTCCTTTACATATTTTTCGGCCAGTTCTTTGCAGAAATTACGAAACTTCTCTGCGTCTATAGGAAGACCACTTGATAATACAACTAAAATTGTGTGAAGATCGTCCACAAGCCACTTCTCTAAACCAAGAATTTTTGCAATAGTTTCGCGATGTTTGTCGGACAAAACTGTTCTAGCAATATTGCCGTCAGTAGTGCCACTATTTGGGCGTACGACATCGACTAAAACTCCAATTTGTTGTCACAAAAATCAAGCATAGTACTCATTGAATAAAGTAATTAGAGAAATTTAAAAAAAACAAGCTGTATTTTAATTTTATAAAATATTTTAATCATACATTATTAATATTTGGCGAATATCACAGTCAAATATCAAATATTTCTCTCAATAATTATTTTTTACAAACGGCCATTCCAAATCCACAGGCATTACCGGTATGCGTTTAAAATTCAGTATCTCATCTAAGTCCATGTCAGCATCTGAAACAAAAAATACATTGAAGTATACTGCCCTGAACTAAAATTCGACAATAAAAACCAATCCAATGTATGACACGGTTTTTTTACCCTTCATATACAAACACGACTCGCAAGATACTTACCAATAAATCGGTCCTCGAAGCAGTGGCACCACATTGTTTTTAAATGAACACATCAAAACCAAGAATAATAGATATCCCTGAGAAAATTATGTCTAAAATAAAAAATACCGAAGTGTCAACCCTAGAAGCCGGATAACCCGGATATAAAGTGTTTAAGTGATTACTTGAATGTTCCATGGAATTATCTCTTGTAAAAAATAGGGTATATAGAAGACATACTAATGAAGCTGTCATACAATACAAATATCTCTGGCGACTACGGCGGAATATGGAAGAAAAAAAATAAAAACCAAAATCAGTAAATAATTAATATCTTTGAAACGAATGTACTTAGAGAGGCCGTCATTGCCTCTAAATATACGCCTTTGAAAGTTCTATGCAACACGTAGGACAACACGACAGTTTCTTTAATAATATGCACAATATCATTTTTTTTCGTAATATCCGGGAATCTGAAACACGATTTTCAAAAAATTATTTCTCGTAAACTACACAAAACTGACACGCGGGAGTTTTAGTCTCGCTTTTATAATGGCTTAAAGTACAGCAATTTGTAATAAAACGAGGATGTCACTTTTTTGGCTTCCATAAAACACTGTGCGGCGCCATTGTCTAACCTAGACTCCAGAGTGCCCCGGCGGCCCCCGCGTTCGTTGTCTCTATTAAATAAACAAACACACAGCGGCCGAAATGTTAGTTTATGAAATATTTACTATTTAGTTAAATACCTACGTGATAGGTCATATTTTTTAAAATGCGGTGTGAACATGATATAATATCTATTGTGGTTTCATTAAAATCATCATCAATATTATCGAAGCAGATGTCAAAACTAACATGAAAATTTTTATTACAATATATAACTATTACTTATGTAGACACGTGTCTGTTTATTTATTTATCGTATGGCAATTATATTACACTGGTGTACATCAATTATTCTTATAATCTAAATTTACATCTCTCCAAGTAAGTAGCAGCTGACCTCGCAACATTTTTAAGGTCTTCTACCGGGCCTTCGAATTTTGTTAGTGGGCACTCCAAGACAATATGTCGCACAGTTTGCTTTGGGTGTCCGCATTCACAACGCTTGTCATGACATGGGACACACATGGGGGTCGAGTTGCACCACGTCCGTAGGAAGTACCCACCGTTACCCTACACGTGACCCCTGGGTGGTGCTAAAAGTGCAACAAACTGGCAACCGTACTGTCTTCCAAAAGATCTCACGGTTCTAATTACACTGTATTGGCTAATTTACATTTACCAAAGATGCCTCAGCGATGCTCTCAGAAAAGTAAAAAACGCCCTCATTTACCTGCTACTGGTGCTTTACAGTGCCAACTGACTAAGGAGGTGGGACCCTCAGTCCGCATCTGTTCTCTAAATATAGAAGGCATTAGCCAAGCTAAGTCCGAATGCATGCATAAGATAGCCGTAGAAAACAAAATCGACGTCATTTTGCTCCAAGAGACCCATGCTGCTGACCCCGCACAACTAGCTAGAAGGGGAACTATTCCTGGCTTCCACATGTTATGCGCTACGTATCACCCTAAATACGGTACGGCTACATACATTCGCGATAACCTTTTACCATCGGCTACAATTCTATGTAACTCCATAAAAGATATGAATATCGCCATAACAGCAGTGCAAGTAGGAGAAACGAAAATTTGTAATGTTTATAAACCTCCAAACAGCTCATGGACTAAACCTGCACTTCCTAACTTTGGACACCCATCTATCGTTGCAGGAGACTTTAACAGTCATCACACCTCCTGGGGGTATAAATCTAGTGATGGAAACGGTGAGGCCGTTGTTGACTGGGCAGATGAATCCAACTACTTTCTGGTTTTCGGAAACAAGGATAGAGGTACCTTCAGATCCGCTCGTTGGGGCCGAGAATATAACCCTGACCTGGCTTTTGTTTCGTTAGATTACAGTAGGCGGCCCTTACCAGTTGACAGGGCTGTACTGCATGACTTCCCACATAGTCAACACCGCCCGGTCCTCCTGGACGTCGGTCTCAGGATACCGATAACTCAATCATATCCTGTACCACGCTGGAATTTCCAGAAGGCAGACTGGAATGGTTTCACCAAGATGCTTGATGATTCTATAAGGTGGATTCCACCCCTAGCTGAAAACTACGAAAGATTCCTAAAATTAATACTTTCTACGGCTAAAAAACACATCCCACGCGGATACCGCAAGCAATACATACCATGCTGGAACTCCGAGACCGAGGCCTTATGGCAAGAGTACTCATGCACGGGGGACCGCAGTGTCGCTCATGCCCTTATAACATCCTTGAACCAAGCACGCCAGCTGAAATGGGAAAATACAGTCCAAAACATGAACTTCACACACTCCAGTCGAAGAGCGTGGCACCTATTGAAACGCCTTACATCCGGGACTGGTGGTCAGATTCATAGCAGGAAAGTAAGCCCGAACGAAATAGCCGATAGAATTATAAATCTTTCAAAAGCACCGAGTCATAAAACCCACACACGTGATGTTAAGAAGAAGCTTAAACTGCTGAAGTCTCGGGCTGTCCCAGATCCCTACTTTAGTCACCCAGTTACCGAGGACGAAATATCATCTAGCATAAACTGCATCAAGGGCGGTAAGGCTTGCGGTGAAGACAACATATTCCCAGAATTTATTAAGCACTGTGGCCCCCGCGTAAAGAAATGGCTTGCAACATTTTACACCACCATCATTGACTCTGTGGTCATCCCGCCTCGCATGAAACAGGCGAAAATAACTGCAATCCTTAAACCTGCTAAACCTGCCGACCATGTGGAGAGCTACCGCCCTATTGCACTCCTCAGCGTGATGTATAAGCTACTCGAACGTGTCTGTTTTAAACTAAGTACCAAATATGAAATTGTGTTACAAAAGTGATATTTCTTGGATGTGAGAAAAATAATACCTAAATATAAATTAGTAAACGCTGTTTAGCGTTTGTGGACTACGAGAAAGCCTTCGATTCGATCGAAACATGGGCAGTACTACAGTCTCTCCAACGGTGCCAAGTCGACTACCGCTATATCGAGGTGTTGAAGTGTTTATACGAGAGCGCCACAATGTCAGTCCGACTCCAAGACCAGAGCTCGAAACCTATTCTGCTGCAGCGGGGAGTTAGGCAAGGAGATGTCATCTCCCCTAAGCTGTTTACCGCTGCACTGGAGGATGTCTTTAAGACTCTGGACTGGAGAAGGCTGGGTATCAACATAAACGGCGAGTACCTCACTCACCTTCGATTCGCTGACGATATAGTAGTGTTGGCTGAGACCTTGGAGGACTTAAGTACTATGCTCGTTGACCTCAGTAAAGCCTCCGAGCGAGTTGGTCTTAGGATGAACATGGATAAGACGAAAATCATGTCGAATTCCCATGTAGCACCAACTCCCGTAATAATCGGAGACTTTACACTCGAAGTTGTAGACGAATATATATACCTAGGGCAAACTATTCAGTTAGGTAGGTCCAACTTCGAGAAAGAGGTCAATCGTCGAATCCGACTCGGTTGGGCAGCGTTCGGGAAGCTACGACACATATTTTCGTCCAATATTCCGCAGTGTTTGAAGACGAAAGTCTTTAATCAGTGTGTGTTGCCAGTGATGACATACGGTACTGAAACGTGGCCGCTTACAATGGGCCTCATAAGAAGGCTCAAAGTCACCCAAAGGGCAATGGAGAGGGCTATGCTAGGAGTCTCTCTGCGTGATCGGATTAAAAATGAGACCATCCGCAGCAGAACCAAAGTAACCGAAATAGCTCTCCGAATCGCTAAACTGAAGTGGCAGTGGGCGGGGCACATTGCGCGTAGAACCGATGGCCGTTGGGGCGGGAAGGTTCTTGAGTGGCGGCCACGTACCGGAAGGCGTAGCGTGGGTAGGCCCCCCACAAGGTGGACCGATGACCTGGTGAAGGTCGCAGGAGTCCGCTGGATGCGGGTGGCGCAGGACCGGTCATTGTGGCAATCTTTGGGGGAGGCCTATGTTCAGCAGTGGACGTCTTTCGGCTGATATGATGATGATATGATGAAATTAGTAAATGGGTATTGTACAGGTTAAAGTATATTCATTTGTAACTTACGTACCAACTACCTATAGTTAATCTGCCATATCTGAGGCAGCCCTGTTGCGTGACTGTGTGAGTTGCGCATGTACAGACATACCCGAATGCACACATAGGCACTGACAAATGTCAGACTGAGTTTTTGTATGCCGTGTCCGCCCTGTGTCATTGGCTTAAAATAGGTTTTAATAGAAGCTCGTTTCAAGATGCGGCTGATCCTATCCGTAAAGGCAGAATGGCTGGCCAGCGCTCAACAGTGGGAATCTTCATACGAGTCTTCTGTTTCGTTAGAGTCTTCAGATTAATTATGAAAATAAGTAACATGTTTAGACAACATCTTGTACCTATTCCTCCGTCGTAAAAAACTTACTTGAGGATGATAATGGATCCGCGCAGGCGTAAAATATATACTGTTGTTGAAACTGTACTCTGTAATGTCGTACCACGCTCCAAGAATTTCATGCATATTTCCCCTGGTCTGTAAATAAATAAAAGTATAAATTAAGAGATTATATTTACTTGTTTAACCTCTATTGCACAATTTAAAAACGGAAATACAAATGGAGGTCTTAGTGCCTTAAGGCGTTCTCTAACAATCAACCATTGGATCAAACAGGAAACTTACGTTTGATGCGGAATAATTAAGCAGAGAAATTAACATTAAATCGCACAAAATTTTAGGTACCTACATTACAAAAAAATATATTTAAACATATATATCATCATCATCATCATCAGCCTATGATAGTCCACTGCTGGACGTATGTCTCTCCTATTAACTATGCGTATAAACACATTAGGAGGTAAATACCCATAATCGTCATGCTGGGCAAGCGGATTGGCGATCGCAGTAATGTGTCCACTATGATGACGCTGCTGCCCATCATCAATCTTTTAATAATAAATAATGGTCAGTGACACTTCAATCCCTTAGTCGACTCTTACGACACCCGCAGGAGGAGTTGGGGTGGTGACAAATGTATTCTTATTTGCCGTCACCACCGTCAACATAATACAGGGTGGTCCAAACCTTGACGTCAAAAAATTTTTTTTAGATTCCTCACGTCATGTGCTATCAGAATATACCCCATGTATGTTAGCCGATTTTTTGTAGTTTTTCGAGTTATAAATTTTTGAAAATTTTTTTTTGAGAAATTCTGGAATGAAGAAATTTATTAATAAAAAAAAACTATTGGGTTTTTTAACTAGTTTCTTTTTGTAAAAGTATTACTACAAATAAAGCATTTACTGACAAAAAAATTAGCGTCCTCACTTTGATACAAGTAGGATAAAAAAATACCAAATTAAAAAAAATTGGCTAAAAACTCATCAAAATAACATTAAAGTACGTAAATAAAAAAATAAAACATATCCCAAGGAATTTTCGTATTCTAAAGACCGCCCTAGACCTTGAGCCTTCGTAAAAGCAAAAAAAAGTGATAGTTAATGATGAGGATTTTTCGGAGTAGTCCGTTAAATAAACTTAAAAAAGCTTAAAATTTTAAAGTAGTAAAAAATTACTTGAATAACTACACAAATTGAGTTTTCGTGGTATTTTCTGTCTTTGTTTATTGATAAGAACAACAAAACAGACGAAATTTTACTTTATTTTTAAATTAAAAATTTAGAAGCTTTTTTTTAAGTTTATTTGACCGACTACTCCGAAAAATCCTGATCATTAAGTATCACTTTTTTTTTTGCTTTTACGAAGGTTTAAGGTGTAGGGCAGTCTTTAGATTATCAAAAAT
>JALPQI010008708.1:0-38487 GCA_025490895.1 Thaumatotibia leucotreta
CTCTTAAGTTTTGATGATGAATGTCCCACTACTGGGCACAGGCCTCTTCTAATATATGAGAGAGATTGGGCTATAGTCCCCACGCTGGCCCTAAGCGGGTTGGGAACTTCACATACACCTTTGAATTTCTTCGCGGATGTATGCAGGTTTCCTCACGATGTTTTTCCTTCACCGAATAATTAATACAATGAATATAATATTTTCTTCGGATTCCGCGAGGATTACTCATGAAACAAAACTATGAAAACGGATAAACTCACGTATATATTAATTAACTTTAACTTCATTCCGACGCTTCGAACACTTTAAAGGGTTCATGGTCTGCGGGCGATAATGAATATCATAATCTTAAGCTTAAACTTCGCCAAAGGTTGGGAAAAATATACGAAGCAGACGGCCAAAATTCACTAGTTACATAGTTATTAAATAGTAAAAGAAAAAAATAGAAATAACCGGCAGCGACATAGCTCACTAAGATAATATTTTATTTTATTTCGTATTAGTTAAATATGATTCCTTACATTAATTTCAGTATCGTAAATTATTTTTGAATAACTTTCTGAATATAATAAATAAATAAATATCTTGAGACATCTTACACAAATCGACCTAGTCCCACGGTAAGCTCAATTAAGGCTGGTGATGTGGGTACCACGCGACGATATATATAATAGATAGATACATTACTTAAATACATATACAGCCACGACCAAGGAACAAATATTTGTGATAAATAAATACACAAAAATGCCCTCGCCGGGATTTGAACCCGGAACCTCCAGCTTCGTAGCCAGGGTCACTACCAACTTAACTAGGCTACGGAGGCTGACAAATGACCAGTGGTACCTCTAGTCTCACTGATAATTAAAATTGTTTCGTTTTTTGTATAATGATTACGTATATGAAACAGTTTATCATCTAGAAATCTCTATTCTTTGCGCAGTATAAGGTAAAGTGCAATGCAGTCTTCAGTGCAAGGTGGATTTAATACAGTCTTATTTTATAATATTCTGAAAACGTACAAATGTATTTATTCTAACGAATGGGTTTTTAAAAGTTACCGATTTACCTGTATGTAGTTTTTCTGCTATTTTGTAAGAGAATATGTTAAATATTTTACAACGTGATGAAAAGTACTAGCTTTATAGGAGAAACAGCCTTTTATAAATGTACTTAATGTAAAATAGAAAACGAATAAAGTAAGTACTACAACTTTATTCGTGTAAAATACTTCTTTATAAGGTGGAAGTACCAGTGCGTGACATGTTAACAGAGAATATTTATTTGAATCACAATATTATGCTCATAATATATATAAATCTACATAAAGTGTTGTCATGTATTTTGGAGAGGAGTTTGTGAGTTTTGTTAAATGGTATTTATTTTATAGGGTGACAATATATGTAATATTTCTATATTTTCTATTTCTCAAAATTGATATTAATATTTCTCAAAATTGCAAATTTTCTTAGTAAATAGCACCTGCCAGCAATAGCACAAGACAACTCAGCACAACTTTCAATGTCACATATTGGAACATTGAAATAATTAATACTCAGTCCTAAAAAATGTGAGCCTGTCTTAAAATTATGCAAATAATTTAGATATAAGCTAATTATTTCAAAGTTGGGATATAAAGCATTAAAGGCACATGCATTTATCATCGTTTAAATTAAATGCCCTAGTAGTCGATTTTATCTTATGGATGGCAATGCAAGCTATGATGACGAGTATTGGTACAGCGTCGGGTACTAGTACTTCCACCTTATTCTATGTAAATAAAAAATATAAAGATTGAAATTAACTTAATCCAGATTTGTGCTGGTCGACGGGGTATTCCTTTTAAAAGGTTTTTTTAGTAAGGTAAGTATTTACGTTGAATTTACTTATAGCTTTTCTATAAAGATTATTAGTTTTACCTAAGTTTTCATTTTAGATTACCTGGTTTTCTTTATTCGTGTGTGTTTATAATAATTTACAATAAGTTTATGTAATAAAGGTAATTTTACATCTTAATCTATGGAAAATAAATATTTACCTATCAATAAAGATCATCTAACAAAACGTGAAAATAAATATTAATACATATTAGATAACCTTGAACGCACCATGTTCTAATTTTTTAAACATAGCATGCGTTACAAACGTCAGTTGTTATAAACTACTTGACGAACGCATTCCAAACTCAAAGCGACGTGATCACGTGATGGTATCGCGCGCGCGACACATTGTTTTTTTCTTTCCATCGAGTTTTAAGTAGTCGTTTTTGGAGCGCGGCTAGAAAGAGGTTTGAATGATAAAGAAATCATTGACTTTGTATTTTTCCGATTTTAACACGCTAAAAGCGTAGCTATTAGCTTCACATGCAACTACGTATGTAAGAAAATCTTGGAATCTTAATTTTACCCATTTACCGGTCTTCGATTAGGATGAAATTTTGCACACGCTCCGAGTTCTGATGACAATACATGACTAACTAAGTAACGTCATTACGAATCCAATATGGCAGCCTCCAAAAGATGGCGGACAGGCTGTTTGGAATCCATCCCCATGATATTATTTATTTATTTTTATTTTATTTAAAGGTACAGTAACAAATTACAGACACAGAATTAATTGTCATACAGTAGGTAGTATATCACAGTTTAATCGTACACCGTCTGCAACTCAACAAAGTGTACACGACATTTACAAAATAACACGACATCAGGGATGGGATACCGGTATGAAAATTGTTCGCTGTCAGGAATACGGAAAAAATGTGTTCTTGTTTTTGTTAGTTTTTTTTTAACTATTTAATTTATTCTGATTTAACTGAAATTTACTTGATTTAAAATAAAGCGATCCCATAAAAAAAAAAAGTTTTGACTTAAATATGGACACATATATTATATACATCATATATATTATACTACATGCTGAGTTGTGACCCTTTTGTGGCAAGCTGTTGTTGTGTACTTATTTGTAAATGTGTATATGTCCATCGTGCTTGTCATAAATAAATGTTATTTCATTTCATTTCTTATTTCATTTCATATTTTAGCCTGAAATGTGTGGGGTTACGTACATAACGCTTACGTACCCATAGCCTACGTTTATCGCACATGACTACCAGTATGCTTAGCACGTGATTGGTATGTCAGTATGTCGCAGAGATAGATTTTCCATCTTTTACTAACTATATGAAAACAAGAGGAATGGATAGTCTATCTCGCAGCGACATATATTATTGTCGCACTAATCCTGTGCCAAGCCTACAAAATTTCAGTTGCATGTTTTTCATTATATGTACCAACTGTCAACGGATATGCTTGCCATTACGACATTTAAAACCTAGCGTGTTCACTTTAAACGTTTACATACAAATGTTAAATACGTTTATAATTCATTTCAGTACCATAAATGTTTATCTCCTACCCCAATATGTTATAGCCGTTCGAAATGGGCACGCTTGGTATGGTGTTTGATTAAATCCTGAGTTACGGGTACTTGCGTGCTGCGTTTTGGCAATTTGCTGAGCTGTCTTAGAAACGATACTATTAGAACTAATTTGTTCTATAGTAGGTAGTCACCAAACGTTGTTGGAACTGATGAAGGTGTAATCTGATTATTAATAACACACATAGGCATTTTTTATTTTTCTTAACTAAGCTAAGCATAAACGCAGCAACTACTTAGTTTTTCTGAGGTTCTGTTTTTTTTATCATTTTTTATCATTGCGCACACGCTCTATCAAACAAGTAAAGCTTGTCCACGAAATAAAGAAGTCATCGTAAAATCAGTTTCCAGTGTCACACAATAGTCCCATGTAGTTCTAACAGCCATGGGACTGTAAATTGATTCTTCTGTTTTATATTTAACAATCCAATATCCAAAAACATTCGCTTAAAAGTCGTCAAAATCAAAATAACTTCAGGTATTGCTGAATGCAAAAGTTCACGCCCAAAATAGTGCGATCTTCCGAGACGATTTCAATAATATTAGACTTGAAATAGTTAATAAAAATTGTAGACACGAGAGTCACAGTTGATTATATTAGTACCGATATTGTAATTTAGTTAAGACCCATTGGAAACTAAATGACCTAAAACTTCTGTATTCTGCCTTCTGCCCTTCCTTCTAAAAATATCCATGCAAATGTACTGTCTCATAAAAAAAATTGAATTATACGGCATTGTCTACTTTATTTCGTGGACAAGCCTTATGTGCATGAGCGTGTCGGGTGTGAAAGTGACGCATAGCACGATGATCGGCTAAATTTTGACCATCATTAGCCACCGATAGGATAAGATCTTTTTATCCGAATAATATCTCGAAACCTTGGCTGGTTTGAGAAGTATACTTCATAGCAAAATGTAAAACAATGGCTATATTTTTAATTTTTTTTTTTTGTATAAAAACAATAGATTTCAGTTAAGTATTTCCGTATTCACTAGACACAAGAAGAACAAGCCGGACTAACCACACAACAACACGTCCACACGTCGCAAGACGCAGCCTGCACTTCTAAGGATGTACCTTAGTTGATAAAACAAAATATCGACCTGTCGATATATTTGCTTAAAGATTTTCATAAGAAATTTAAGTCGATGTGGGCGGCAGGATGTCATGCTGCGTTTCCGACACGCCGCTTCAAGTACAGTTGCCTTCAGAAATATCGTAGCGTCCGGATCGTTCAAAAATATCTGAACACGCTATAACGATAGAGGCGTGTTCAGATATTTTTGAGCACTCGAGATGCTACGATATATCTGATGGCGTCTGTACATGCTGCGTTGACCGGAATCTACTGTCATGAAATGTACATATAGCCACACTCAAGTATTGCTACCTTGGAAGCTACTGATTTTGAGACCTAAATAATTAAAGTAGGCACTAGTTTTCTAGTCATATTTATATTGTACTTGCTAGTAACTGGTGTTTCTAAAAGTTTTATAATATTTACACATATAATTCCGAACACTGGTCGTCATCTATAATGACCGCTACCCCACTGGTGATGATAGTTTGACTAATTAAGGGGCTAGACCGAAATTATTTCACTTAGCAAGCAATTTCCGAAATCTCGTATCTCTTTGTGAAAAAATTAGGACAAAACTTAAACAAACTAACGAAAAAAATACAAATATAGAAGTTAATATTTTTCAATGCAAACAGACAAAACCAATAACTTTTCACGATTCATTGAACAGTGCATCTTGACACAATTGAAAAATAAAACACTTTTTTACTTGAGTTTCAAAGAAAATATCGCTTCAACTTTACACGTGTCATTAAAGAATTCGATTCAATAGTTACTAATAATAATTATCTGTCACTATTAAAAATTGAGGACTGCTCTTATTTCATTGTAATTATTATGAAAATGATAAAATGCCTGTATCAATTTTATCAACTCTTATCGAAATTACTAGGTATCTTAAGAAATTACTGACAATGAAGTAATATTGTTTTGTGTGGTGACGGCAAAAATAATACATTTGTCACCACCTCAACTCTTTCCATGGGTGTCGTAAGAGTCTACTAATGGATTGAAGTGGCACTGAGCATTCATTTATTAAGGTTTGCGGATGAATAGCAGCGACATAAATCATTATAAATATCATAAAGGTGCTGACACACTTGAGCATTCACTTGTTTGAACAGCAAGCATTCGCCGTTTTTAAACTTTGTCGAACTGAACAACGAACGAAATGTGCAAAAAAAAAGTGTAATGTAACATTAAATAAGACAATTCGAATACACTTAAGCATTACAAGTAAATGCTCAAGTGTGTTCGCACCTTAATGGTCACATTACTGCGATCGCCAACCCGCTTGCCCAGCGAGGCGTTTATGGGCATTATCTCCTGGTGCGTTCTCGCATAGTTCGTGGCAGAGGCCTACGTCCAGCAGTGGACTGAGATAGGCTGTTGATGTGTGAATATTGCTTCTAAATTAATTATTACTATCGCAAAATTTGTAAGATTCAAGAAGATTCAGATTCAAGAACGTTTATAGTGAGATAATTACAAGAAGCACTAAATGAGTTAAGAAACGATGAAGCCTTAATCCTCCCACTAGATTCTTGAAGTAACAAATTTACATAAAAAACATCATTACGAAACTCAAATTATACAGTTTTCATCTTAACCTACTTATTACCAGATCCTACGCTATTATGTAGTATTCTTGAAACGAGCGTTTGTACGAAGTTACTATTCTAACAATGTAGTATTAGAGTTTATAAGGTAAGAGATCGAGTATAAAAATCTTATACCTAACTTTTAAAGTTTCAGGTATAAAAATCTACGTTTGATTTTGTTTTATTAAGCATAAACAGATTGGCAAGTAGGATTTGCTTCCTTTTAGTTACTATTTTCATACAATGTTAGAATGCATTAGTAAAAAGTATACTTTGACTCAGTAGCTTAAAAAACAACAACGATTTAAAATTAGAGTGATCTAAACTGTAGAGAACCTTTCCTGTATGCTTAGCACATGATTGTTATGTGTTATGTGAGTATGTCACCACGAGATAGATTTTCCATCTTTTACTAACTATAATATGAATAAAAGATACCTAGTCTATCTCACGGTGACATATTGTCGCACTAATCCTGTGCTAAGCCTCGTGGTAACGAAAATGCGGCACAACTTTACCACCAACTTATTCACAACAGAATCACTCTCTCACTCAGGTGATTTAAATAATCATTACTTCGCAAACTAATACAGATTTAACTTCCAAATTCTATCGCACACGTATGGTGCGATTAAATCCCCAACTAACGATTCCAAGTTGTAACGAGTGGTTGTAAACTCCGTCTAATTTCCCCCGAGCTAACATGCTGATGTGTTATGACGTCATAAAACGAACGGTTTATGAATGTGACGTCACTTTGAATTTTGAACGGTTCTCCATTAGTTTGTAGACGTCGATAGTGCTTTGAAGTTGTCGATATTTTGGACGTGGATATTTAAACAGCTTTCGTAACCTAGTCGACCCTACGAAATTGCAGTTACCTGGTGAATTTGCTACCACGATCTGCTGTGAGCTTGACAGAAACCTATTTTCTATCCATCCCGTTCATACTCGCATATTGGCGCGAGCGAGAGGAACAGTTAGTAAATCGGCATTAAATTCACTGTGGTAATCGCACAGTAGGTATCGTCCGCAAACAGTACAAAATTACAAAAAAGTTGAGGTTTATTAATTGCTAAAAATAAGGACATATTTTACTATTTTTTCAATGAATCCAGGCTTAAAATTGTGACCAGTTCGAGTAGTGTGTTATGCACCATCTTACATTAGGGTGACGGGTAGTAATACTATGACTGTCTAATTATTATATTCTATTAATAATCATCTTAATTTGTCAGTTTTTTCACCCTGCCTACGAAGCAGGAGGTTCCGGGTTTGAATCCCGGCGAGGACATTATTTGTGTAGGTATTTCAAATATGTGTTCCTTGGTCATGGCTGTGTATTTATTTAAGTATCTATATGTATCTATCTATTATTATATATCGTCGTCTGGTACCCACAACACAAGCCTTAATTGAGCTTAACGTGGGTCTAGGTCGATTTGTGTAAGATGTCCCAAGATATTTATTTATTTATTATTTATTTAATTGTTAAAATGCAGTACGATTTTTAATTTTAATTAAATGTCTTTAATAAAGTGCTGTTTTATTGTACTGCATAATGATCCGTATGAGTTGTTGTATAAATAGTGGCGATCCAATAAATTAAAAAAATATCTATAAAGAATTTCCATTGGTATATTTTTTTATTTTAAATAGTGTTTCATTTTAGTTCCAAAATGATGATCAACATTTTTTTATTAGTAATGGGCTCACTAACGTAGCAGAGAATTTAAGTTACTTTTTTTATGAAAATATCGATAAATTGTGTCTCATCACTAAAGCAGAGATTCACGACATATTCCAAGAACGCAGCACATGTGCGGAATAAATTGTCCGTAAAACACGGCTTATTTTGCATAAAATCCTTTCTCATCATATACGATGTAACATATTATGACTAACCCTAAATACATACAGGAGTAAGGGTGTGGCTCCACTGACGCGGAGCGGAGCGGAGCTGTGGGAGCTCGGCCAATGAGACCGCATCACAGTGTTTCGAATTTTGAATTTGAAGAATGTAATTTGGTCACTTTTGCACAGCTTCGCTCCGCTCCGCGTCAGTAGAGCCACACCTTAATATTTGTTGGGATGAAAGTCTGGAATCTTCCCGATGTCAAAGACACAAAATCCGCTGATCACTTTTGTGTATTTCATATAAAATTCCATAGTGGTGATCGTTTTGACAGTTCGAAAAAAGTTGATTTGATGATTGAAAATGCTGATTTGACTTGCCAGTCATCATGCCTTTTGCGAAGTTCGCGGTAAACCTACGGGTTATGAACATCGTTTTAAATTCATGCCCAAAGCCAGGAACACTCGATTGAAACAACAAAGGGTAAATACGGACAATATTCAATTTATTTAACGATATAACAACGTACCGGGTGTTCCAAATTGAATTTAAATGAAGTTTCGCCTGATAACCGTGGTATTTATTGCATTCGGTTACGTTTCGGTATTTTGAATGTTCACTTTTTGAAGCGTTTCGTTGTTTATTATATATTTTTTGACGGTTTTGAAAGCAATACAACCTATAGCTAGCAGATTTCGTCGGCTGACAAGAAAAACTCACTATAAAAACTGTCACTACTCTTAGCAACCTCTTATGTCAGTATTAAATCGGAACTAAGGAGCTATATTTCAAGTGGGTATACGTATTTGTTACTTAGTGAGTTTTGCTTGTCAACCGACGATTTATGATTTATGAATTTTTAAACCTTACTAGAAATCTCAGCATTAGTTTTCGTAGCTTAGTTGTCAGTGCCCTGCGATGCTAGTGCTAAAGGTTACAGGTTCAAATCCCGACGTGGGCATATATTTGTGTATTAAACAGTTCCTTGGTCATAAATAGTTGTTTTTTAAGTATTTCAATAATATATGTAACTTGTATCTGTAAATATTTATATGTTAAAATACCCACTACTTAATACCCACGCTTAGTACCCAGTACCCACATCACAAGCCTTTTTTGTTCTTACCGTGAGACTATGTCGATTTGTGTAAGATTGTCCTATGATATTAATTTTTATTTGTTTAAACAGTACATATTTAATAATCGATTGATGCCTGTTTTTTTAATTTGGTGATTATTGTTTGATATTATTAAGATTGACATCTATTAAGTAGGTATCTGCCCGACAAAACATAACTACGTATAATTTTATTATGAACTTATACGGTAAATGCCTAGATAATAAGCACTAACGGTATTACTTAAAAAAAAATCGGTTTATTTCTAAGACAAGTGCTAATTTCTATTTTAACATTGATTGCAAAATCTCTTTTGTATGAGATTATGTGCGCGGTCACTAAACTCGCGTGTTACTTTACCAATTGTTTACTTAAATAATATATAATAATAGAATCTTACTTGTTGTATCACAGCTTATCTCGAGAAACAACTCAGACTAGACTTTCTAAAATAGACATGACACGTGGGAGACTCCTTATTTGCGAACACACGCTGTGTCAGCGAAATGCACTGTCAATCCGTTTGTCAATATAGTCACCTTGGAGTGGTTGGGGAAATGCAGAAGGGCGTTTCTTGAATACTCAAACTACTAATATAATTAACGTCATTTATTTTATTTTATTTCACATTCCCTTAAACTAACACCAAAAGACATGCTATAGGTACCTACTGTTAATTTTACAGGAGTGGATTGTATTAACTGAGATACTTTATTTGTAGGATTCGTTTAACAAGCAATTAAAACTATTTTATTAAATATGAATACAAAATTCAACATATCTATCTATTATTTACATGGGTATCATTGCTTAGTACTTATGTACATTACAAGCCATAATTGAGCTTATCATGGGACTAGGTCACGTTATGTAAGAACGTCTTATGATAGTCTTGATCTTTTTTTTTTTTTTTTTAATATTATCGAAACTGGTTACTCATCCGTGAGTAACCCGGTTCGATAATATTTTAATATGTTTGAGTCTCACGTTAGTTATAATTCTAAAAAAATATTATTTGTCTATGATTTAACTAGGTACCATTACATTACAGCGCGATAGAGACCCTTGGCCCCTGATCACTTGACATGAAGCATTTTCATGGACAAGGAGGGCCATGTCGGTGCGGCTGGATGACACATCTGGGAACCAAAGAGCTGGTGCTTAGGTACCTCTCCCAACGCATCATCTTAGCGGTACAGAGAGGTAACGCCGCCAGCGTTTGGAGGTATAGGCTCAATGCCGCAAGCGGACCTGCTGGGCGTTGTGTATTTTTTATAAAATGATATAATCTTTATAAGTAGGTTTAATTTTCATTTTATATTATTCGTTTTAATTTATTATTTTACTTTATATTAATTATTTGTATGTAAATGACAATGAATCTAATTATGTAAGAAATAAATGATATTTTTACATTATTTGTTCATGGTGAGCGTTTTTAAAACGCCCGTCTCCACCAACAGCCGCACTAAAGCGAGCGCTCGTCATGTAAGAGTTAGGTAAAATATTCATAATACAAAAATGGAGAAATCTTGTCAATGGCGCGAAATGTGATTTTTAAAGTTATGTCAAGTAGAACAAAATGGTTTCGCAAGACCTCCGAGAGATATTATTTTGGTCTGTCCTTTATTTCGTTGCTTAGTTTCCTCTCTTAGTTAAAATAACATTAGGTATATAGGTTCGTGAATTTACTAAAATGTACTAAGTTTACAGTTTCCATTGTAATTTGGGCACGATCTCAACGCCTACATTATAATAACAATAAACATTTATTCGTGACACACAAGACAAGACAGTATAAATAAAATAGTTTACAATGAAAAGTTGGTGCATCACGAAATGGACCCTACTCAGCGTAGTGCTGGCCCAAAGGCCAGCGCTGATCTTCCGTAGGGCCCATTTGGTGATGCCACTCATTAGTAACTGATACTGTGATGATAAAAAAATTAACAAATGGTCCTATAATAAATAAGAGCAATATCGGTCCTGCTGACCGACGCCACCGGAGACCACAGGGCTGGCGTGGCGCTTACTTCTCCCACTGAATTTTGTTGGCAGTTCAGGGAGGTAACGCCGCCAATGTTGTGGGCTTTATGCCGCAGGGGGTATACTCCTCGAGGGGGTATTCGTTTTGTAATTTTAGTTAATTTACTATTATTTTTTTATTTGTGTTATATTTACTTAAGAATAAAGATATTATCGTTTTATTTTAATTTTAGTTAGCTGTATCTTGATGTTTAAATTTAATACATTAATGGATGTCATTTGAAAGTTCATGAGGCAACACATATACTGAACGATATGAAAGCTTTTTTGTATTCTCATAATGTTTTGACGGTTTGTTTTTATCATAAGAATTTGGAATTTTAAAAGTTATGTCAAGTAGAACAAAATAGATTCGCGAGACCTCCGAGAGATATTATTTTGGTCTGTCCTTTATTTCGTTGCTTAGTTTTCTCTCTTAGTTAAAATAACATCTTAAAGGTTCGTGTATTTACTAAAATGTACTAAGTATACAGTTTCCATTGTAATGTGGGCACGATCTCAACGCCTACATTAGTAACTGATACTGTGGTGACAAAGCAATTAACAAATGGTCCTATAATAAATAAGAGCATTATCGGTCCTGCTGACCGACGCCACCGGAGACCACAGGGCTAGCGTGGCGCTTACTTACTTCTCCCAGCGAATTTTGTTGGCAGTTCAGGGAGGTAACGCCGCCAGCATTATGGGCTTTTTGCCTCAGGGGGAACTCCTCGAAGGGGTATTATTTTTGTAATTTTAGTTAGTTTATTATACATCTTTTTTATTTGTATTATATTTACTTAAGAATAAAGATATTATCGTTTTATTTTAATTTTAGTTAGCTGTATCTTGATATTTAAATTTAATACATTAATGGATGCAATTTGAAAGTTCATGAGGCAACAAACGTCCTAAACGATATGAAAGTTTTTTGCATTCTCATAATATTTTTACGGTTTGTTTTTATCATAAGTATTTGGAATTTTAAATTTCTATTTTTTGTAATAAGATATTCTTCTGCTACCTATAGGATAACCTAATTCATCTGATTAAGGGCTGATTTTTCAATCCTCAGTTAAAAGTATCCGTCAATTAAAATTATTACCATCCTTATCTTAGGTCATCAGTCAAAAAAGGATAGAGCTAACATTTATTTGACAGATACTGTGAATTGGGAGCTGGGAATTGAAAAATCAGTATTTAGTAAAGTTGTATGTGGAATGGATATGATTCAACTAATCACATGACTGGATAATAATAGTTAGACATTCACGAGCATATTGAAGAATGTAATAAAATCTTCATTTTCCCAAGAAACTACAGCACTTTGAGTTTCGCTGCTTTTGAAAGAGTAAAATTAATAATAGAAATACCGCAAGTTATCCTCGTTGTTATAAATGTACAAAAAGGTCAAGCTCGCTGAATATTGAGAAGAGGGTTCAGCGAGTTTACCATGAGCTGCCGTCGTATCATTAACGGGACTTACTTCCTGTCCATCTTATAAGTTCTCTATACTCCGAACTTTCCAGTCGCTGTAGTCGTAACCGGCCAGGACCTGATGATTAGACCCCGGTATAGGAGGTGCAAAATGATAGCTGTCAAGTTCTTACTTAGGGATAGGTAAACATATTTTGTGATGTCGTGAATCGATACTCGATTTTTTGTACAATTATTTTTTTTATGTACAAGGACCATTTATTTGTATACCTTTCTTCGGGATCTATGATAATAATTACATTTAATATATAAATCCATACTATTACAATACAAATCTCTGGTTGCTATTACATTTATTAAGTTTCGAGTTGCACAACATTGCTTAAAAACTTTTGAGATATTAAATACTTATAATATATTATTTATGTCAATAGATAGTCAAAGTCATCTTACAACGATGTCGTCGATTATTTAGCCGTGTTTACGAGTCTATTCGCCTAAAGTATTTTATGTAGAAAGTGGAGTCAGACTTCTTGCTGAACACCCTGAACTTCAAAATGAATAAAAACATTTAATTTACAATTTGCAGAATACACATCATTTCCAGATGTTGGAATATAAAAAAGCACATGGAGTCAAATTGCCATCAAGAGAAAATCAACAACGTATGTTCTACTAATATTGATTATTTAATAAAGGATATTCCATTCCAATATTTGTAATCTTGCATATCTTGCATTGCAACTCAATCTTGTATGAAAACACTCATAAACAAATTAAAACCAATTAAACTGTAACCGAGAACTGCTTAAGTTTTTCGTCAGTTGTAACATACTTTGGACCAAATTCGAAAACCCAAACTTCAGAAGGTTCATCGACAATTGCCTCAATAAAAAGTATGGCGATGTTACATAACATTATATAAATATTTTGTTGATTTTTTAATTATATAGTCCTAGTTTATATCGTAAATAGGTGCGTTTAATTAAAGTCTTAGCTAATTATTATGGTAAAGAAAAATTATCGATATGTAACTTTAATTATCGACATCACAAATATTTTTACCCCATCCCTAAAAACTTGACAGCTACCATTTTGCTCCTCCGATACCGGGGTCTACTGATGATAATGATTTATTTTGTAAAATTTTGATACCTTTCATCATCATCATCATCATCTCAGCCATAAGACGTCCATTGCTGAACATAGGCCTCCCCTCTGGACCTCCACATCTACCGGTTAAATGCGACCTGCATCCAGCGTGTCCCGGCGACCTTCATAAGGTTGTCTGTCCATCTTATGGGTGGACGTCCTACGCTGCGTTTGCCTTGCCGTGATACCTTTATTTTGACAAAATTGAATTATAAATTAACTCTCGTCTAATAGAATAAGTAAGGTCAAAAAAAATGATTAGATACACGCTTCCCGATTCGCCTAGTTTTTTATATCACATCATCAGCCTGTCTCAGTCCACTGCTGAACGTAGGCCTCTCTTATTAACTATGCGTACAGACGCATTAGGACGTAAATGTCCATAATCTCCACTCTGGGCAAGTGGATTGGCGATCGCAGTAATGTGTCCACTATATAGTGCAATACCGCGTAACTATCAAAGCAGATAGAGTTCAAATATCAAACAATTGACACCAAAATTGACCCTAATTGAATTTGTTAGTTACGCGGTATTATTGCACTATCCTCGACGATATGACGAGTGATGACGACCATCATCAATCTTCTATCTTCTATCAAAGAATGGTCAATGACACTTCAATCCCTTAGTCGGCTCTTACGACACGTGGGAAAACATGGGGTGGTGACAGACAAATATGTTATTCTAACTGCCGTCACCACACGGCCAGCTTTTTTATATTAAGAAATAGTCAGCTAAAGGAACCCTAAAAAATCTCTCCGCTAAACTTAAAAGGCTAAGCCAATCTTTTGTAGTCAAAGGAATATTTTCATAGATATACCCGTGGAGATTCTTGTTCGAGATACCTTTTTGCATGGATCCATCAAAAGATTACGCTAGGTTTGAGTAAGTGTAATTTAAACACGTTATTAAGGTTCTGAGTTCTTACCATCTGCTTTACAAAACTAATGTTGTAATCGGGCCGAGCATTTTGCGAGAACTTTTTTTTTCTAAGGAAAGTGTATTCTTTCTCAGTCAGAAAGCAGAAAAACAGATGGAATTTAATTAGTCATAGTCATAGTCATTTATTTTATAAAGCCAATTTACACGTGAACATTGATAGGTAACCTAAAATAAAATTGTACGATACAGTAGGTAAATGTATCAAAACATATTTCGGCTTCATACATGTTACGTACCTACTCTCTCTACATTGGACGTACAGTCCCTATTTTGTACTAATTCTCATTTTGCCATACAAAGCGTGTGAAAAGTTTAATTAAGAATGGTAGATAATTGAATTTAAACTTCCTTAAGACATTAATAACTATAATTATAATGAAACGGTTAAACTCATGTGTATTTCAGTCACTACACGCGACATGTTTCGGAGAGCCTAGGTCTCCATTATCAAACACTGAGCCCGCATTCACGCCAATACTTCTTGAACATGTCGCGCGTCTGTAAATACCTGGTGAATGGTACTTAGTTTAGAATTAATTTATTCTTATCTTAATGAACTCTAATCGTATGATATGTTGTTGGTACATATACATAATATATTGATATAAGAGAGAAGCACTGAGAATGGTTTAATGTGGCTTAGTGACTAATTTAGCAAGCTCATAGTACTGTGCAGATTTTAGAGAGAAAAATTCTCAGTTTTCTGCGATGTTTTTATCATGAAAGCCGTAATTATTTCGGCCATTTTACTGGAAATGCAGTGACGTTCTCAGCAGGATGGAAAATGGAAATTCCTTGGAAAATTACCTGATAATGGTGTTTTGCTAGCTTATCAACGTGCTTATAATTAAAGATCTTGTTTTAAGTTGGAAGAAGGTGCTCGTAGTATTTGGAGAGACGTAGCCTCTCTGGCTACCTTCAGCCACCTTCAGCCGGCTAGGTCTTGGCGCAAAGGAAGAAGGCTGAACGAGACGTAAGGATACCGTCGTCTTCACACTTAACACAGATAAATACACATAATAATGCCCTAGCTAGGATTCGAACTCGTAACCTTCAGTTTCGTTGGCACGGTCATTACCAACTAGGCTACTCGTATAGAGTATGACGAAAGGTCAGGAGTCCTGTCATACGCCTAGAGAGTTTCCGAGCCGGATAGCCCTGTAAAGTTCATTCATCCTTAGTTGTCTTATCTAGTAAACAACTTTTTAACCTAAAAGTACATGTTTTCCGTTGTAAACTGCTGTTTCCTTTTATTAAAAATTAAGCAATTTACTTATCACTACGGTAGGACTTCACATCTCAGGTATTTTGGTATAGGCAAATATGGCAGTTTACAACAGAAAACGTGTACTTTCAGGTTAGAAAGTTGTTTACTAGATAAGACACTAAAGACAGCTAAGGACGAATGGACTTTAGTGTTCCAAGGTGCTGCCAGCGGAGTACGCTGTGTATTTGGCTAATTAATCATGAGTCGCTCTTTATGCACCTAGGCATGGATATAATATGAGTAGACCAAAACTTTCTACACCAAAGAATGGGCAACTTCTCACTTCAAGAGTCAATCACCTTAAGTTTCCTAAAATATCTGAATGTTAAGCCAAGTGCCTGAAGTACTAGGGTAATCGCCGTTAGATTATTTTGGTCGTTTGCAATATCTAACGTCGCAGTACACGTGTATGTTTGTCTATCTTTTGCTTCCTAAACGCAACTCCTTTGCTCAAAGGTTAACTGGAAGAGATCCCTTACAGGGATAAGTTCGCCTTTGTACCTGTCTAATATACTTTTAATTTGTGTATTTTTACCTGTGTTTTGTGTACAATAAAGAATTTACATACATACATAATATAAATATCTATACACCATTTTCACTTTCTCTTGCTCAAAAAGTGCAACATTACGTCGTGCGTAGACGATGTCAAAACTCATTTTATGCTCTAGAATATATCTACAGAAGGAGCTTCTTTTAACGTTTTCACCTTTGGCGTACCAACGAATTCATTTCAATGTAGTTGTCTTTTCGATTCCTTATTCGTTCAGTTTCGAAACTTCAACGCTGTTTATGCAATCTCAATTCTCCAAATATATAAATAAAATAAATATCTTAGGACATCTTATACCAATCGACCTAGTCCCACGGTAAGCTCAAATAAGGCTTGTGATTTGGTTCCCAGGCGACGATAAATGGTTAGATAGACATATATTTAAATACGTAGACAGCCATGACCAAGGAACAAATATTTTGTGATAAATAAATACACAAATAATGCCGTCGTCGGGATTTGAACCCGGAACCTTCTTTGTAGGCAGGGTCACTACCAACTAAACTACAGAGGCTGACAGCATTGGGAGACGCTTCCATAAAGTTTTTGCAATGTGACAGAATCCCCTATGTCCCAAAACAAATCTAAAATACCGAGAATAATATTTCATATCAGGAACAAACAAATTCAAATCCGAATTCTGGAAGCCACACACGAAATAATAATGAGATCTCAGGAAAAGCTAACGGGAAATATGAAATCCAAACGTCCATTTGCAAACTTAGTACCTAAGTATATTTACACGTCGAAATGCTACGTATAAAGCCTTCGAAACTAGAAACGAATTCACTTCTAATATATTGAATTTACCTCAACACCACAGTTTCTTAGCTTTCCTGATGGTCATTTGAATTTCCTACCTATAAACTAGACTGTAAGGTAGACTTTTAGTGAATAAAAATATAACACCTCACCGCAAAATCTTACGATATCCGATATTGGAGTTTCAGATTTAGTCTAACATTTTAAAGTCCATTTTCGATTGAGATATTTGTGAAAAGGAAGAAAATACGTTCCACGGTGTGTCTGAATCCGGACAAAAATCTCCTTCCGTCTCAGGTACTAGGAATTTGTGAAATAAATCCGGACAGTTTGTGAATGGAATTTTTAAATTAGCTGATTTGAATAAAGCTAGTGTTACGTCGGGTTCATGATGTTTCCAATTTATGAGATGAAAAGAATAAAACATAATAGGTACCTAATTCGTTTGTTTTATAGTTTGGTGTCCTTTAATCATTTATACACCAGAAGAGAAAATATACCAAAAGATATTTAAATACCAGAAGGTATTCGATATAAGATACCACCGAGATATTTGCTATGCCACGTTTTGAACTCCATTCAGTACTAACAAAGTTGAAAGTTCGAAGCGAGTTCCTAAAGACATTCATTCAGCTACGTATTGTTAGCAAATACGCATTACATATAAGAATGTAAATTATTAATTGCTTTTTTATTATAAAGTCATCATCATCATCATATCAGCCGAAAGACGTCCACTGCTGAACATAGGCCTCCCCCATAGATTGCCACAATGACCGGTCCTGTCCCACCTGCATCCAGCGGACTCCTGCGACCTTTTACCAGGTCATCAGTCGACCTTGTGGGGGGCCTTAACCACGGTGCGCTTTTCGGTACGTGGTCGCAGCTCGAGAACCTTTTCGCCCCAACGGCCATTATAAAATAATTTAATGAATTAAACATGGTGGCTGTGGTTTGTCATATAGATGCAGTTCTTTAATCGAATAGTTCTATTATAGCAGACAATCGCTTCTTCACAAAGACAGCCAATCTTGGTGCAGTTTTCGCATCGACGGCCGAGTATTTTGTCATTACTGCCATCTAGGAGAGCATTTCTGGAGAATATTTCCATTTTAAAATTTCTAAATTCCCTGGTTTTTTTTACTGAAACGTAAGCGACTAAAACTAATATGACTCTGTACATGAATCATAAATGAATGGGAACTAAGTGAATCAATTCAAATCAAATAAATTATAATAAACTTAAGTAAGCTTATAAATATTGGATGTCATAAACCAAAGAAAATTGAGAAAACTGTAATTATGGTGTTGTGTTTTAGCTAACATCCTGTACTAATAAATAACAACACCTAAAACCTATTTTAACGACCTAGTTTTCATGCAAAAATAAATTAATTGAAAAATTAAGGTGATTTTTTTATTATTTTTAATTAATTTTTTTTTATCCTTGTTGTTCAAATAGTTGAGTCAAATGATTAGCTTAATTAGTTTGCTTATCTAATGAGCTCTCTAACGAGATTTTTTTTGCAAGGATAGCACCGATAACAAATGTATAATTCCAGAAATATCACGTGCGCCCGTATTCGTCTGTTTGAAATTTTAAAATGGCCGCCATTTAATAATCGTTGGCACAAAAAAAAATTGTATGGTAATTTATCGATGAAATTGATTTTAGTTTAAGCCCTTAAAAGCTCCGACACCGCTAACCAAAAACCCTGTATATCACAAGTCTTAATTGAGCTTACCGTGGGACTAGGTCGATTTGTGTAAGATGTCCCAAGTTATTTATTTATAGAATTGTATAAAGAGGCATTTTTATAGCCAACAATCCAATTTCACGCTGGCCATTGCCATCTCCCAATTTTTCCCTCACCGTGGCCAGAACTGTCCGCGCAGGTTTTCCCATCGTTCTAACATGGGCGCACGGCGGACTCTTTTGTCGGCTTTTAACGCCACACTGCTGATATAATATAAATCCGATAAGAAGGTGCCAAGATTCCTGGATTTAGACTTCAGTACTTTTGAAAGAAAGAGTCATGAAGGCACGCTACAGTAGCAGAAGAAGGACATTTTAGCTATATTTTTCAAAAGCACTTAGAGGTGGTTGCTAAGTTTTGTGAATTGTGACTGAAGCCACTATTAAGATCATCAAAAAGGTCCAGCAAATTGTAAGTTTAGGATTGACAATCAAAACTCGTTACGTACAAAATTTAATACCTACTTAAAATAAAGCTCGTATATCAGTTCCGATTCTGAAGAGTTTTGTTTGTCAACTGACGATTTGTGCGTACATTAGATTTAATTCACTAAATCTCTGGCTGATGGAACACATAATTATAGCTTAGTAGCTATAATCCAGGTAGTTAAAATATCATGTCACCAAAATATATTAAGCGATAAATACTACTTAATTATAATCTGCGACTAGACCGTAGACAGAGTTTATTAAATTAATTTGATGTTACGACGAAATGTGGCCTTAATCAAAATTAAATCATATACTGAAGTGGCCAGACATGGGCTGAGCCTAATTCTAATAAAGAACAAACTCGAATGTTTAATAAATGTTGAAGCGTTCTTCACATTTTCATAACATTTATTATAATAGAGTATACCTATAGTATAATTATTCATAGAGTAATATTTAGAAAAGCAATCAAATTTGCTGATTACTTTTTATTAGTTATAATCTTTTCTCATTTTTCTATCTAACTTCATGATTATTTAGAAGTTTGAGTTGATGTTCAGGTAAATTAAACGTAGGGATTTTTCCGAAAAAATAGATTAATGTCAGATGTGCTAACACCCTTCCCATAGCAGATAAGAATTAAAATGAAACAATTTCTGTTAGTCACTTAAACTTAATGTTTTTAAAAATGGTTCCACTTGTTCTGTAAATATAAAAAAAATGCATTTTTCCAGTATTGAAAAACTCCACCTGAACGGTTTTTATTGACCGCAAGTATACCTACCATAAAATTACCATTCACAAGTCTACAGTCAAATATTATTCTTACACAACCTAAAATACTTTTAAAACTTCAACTAGGTATCTGCAATAAGTATTCTAGATACCTATTTCGATAAACGTTTTTAAACGATATGGCTCGAAGAACTTTCGAAACAAGCCGTGTCGAAAACGAGACTTGCGAAGTGTCCGGTAACTCGCTTGTCGTCACTGGCGACAGTTAGAGTTTAAGTTTGGTGGAGGCGATGTCGACATTTATCTCTAAATGGATTTTGATGTGTGTATCTATTCCACATGTGATGTGATCCTCATCACTACATAGTATAAAATAAAGTCACTTTTTCTGTTCCTACGTCCCTTTGTACGCTTAAATCTTTAAAACTACCCAACGGATTTTGATGAGATTTTTTTAATAGGTAGAGTAATTCAAGAGGAAGGTTTTTATGTAGGTATAGTATCCGTGCGAAGCCAGGGCGGGTCGCTAGTATTCTATATGAGAAGGGTATACACACACAATCATCAATTAAATGTTCACTCTATTAGCTACTATGAATACTGTCATTAATAAGTTTATTCAACATAAATACCAGTATGATGCATGCAGACATGGATTTATTTCCATTTCTTCTTTTTAATCTAACGTGTTTAACCTCTTGAGGCTTAGTGACGTCGCTTACTTCAAAAGAATTTTAACTTTGACACTACTCGTATATCAATAAAGTCAAAATGTTATATATAATATATGACAAAGGGCCTCACGAGGTTAAATACTTAAGCTGAAATATAACAAAATGTTATTTTTCAGCTTAAGTATTCAACATACGAGTAACCTGTTTATTTACTTGCGCATCGCATTATTTTTGGAAATTCCATCTGATATGGCCACATTGGCCACGATACAAACATTTCCTTAAGGAGATGTTTATCAGTAGGTATACAATGTAATTTTAGCTTAAATTAAAATTTTGAATTAGATTCTTGATTTGATTTGACCTAGCTTGGATGTAGGGAATGCATACCGGTATTGGAAAGTATGGAAAAAAACGGTTAATAACCGGTTATTCATCGTAATCTCATACAAATAAAAACCGGTTTGAACGCCTTACTTGGATGACGCGTGTATTAAGTAAATTTTAGAGACTTCGAATGGATTGGACCTTTCGAAACGGGTACTGCTTTTATTTCTTTTTTCCAAATTTATTTATTTTAATTTCTAATACGATTTTTCTTTTAATGTGACTACTCGTATATGCATAGGTAGGTATAATAATAGTAAAAGCCTGCGTCAGCAGTAGACTAGTAGGTTTATGATGATTGTGTAATTAAGTTTTTAATAAATAAAAAATATTCAATATGATAGACGTATAAACTTGGCCTAAAAAGTGATAGATAACATTTTATTCTAATATTGAATATTATGGATACATATTCTCTTTGTCTAATATTAACAATCGATATCATAAGTGAACTGCGAGACAGGTTGAAGTATTCTCATATTTTGAGTATTTGGATATTAAATATTTACCGTAACTCTTTACTTAAAACAATACTGTTTCAATTTTAATATTGAAACAGAATCCAATTACGACTCTGTAAATAGTTGAAGGTTAAATAAAAATTTTAGGGGTTTCTTTGATATTCGATTTTAGGTGGCTAACAATTGTTTTGATAATGGATACAAAGGCAGATGAAAACTAGGGTTAATTAACTAGTCTATTATTCATATCATTCGTTTTAAATTACGTTTAATTTATTTTTCACCAATTTAAAAATAAGAGGAGGTTATCGATTCGACATTTTTTTGTATACACCGTGGGCTGTTTAAGCCCGACCGATTTGAACAGTGTATTCCTGACCACATTTAAAAACTATAATGTCATAAAAACTTTTCTGGATATAACCTAGTTTCAAAGTTATAATCAATTCAAAAAATCAATTAAAAAATCAAATTATGAAATTATCATAAGCAAAACATATTTTAAAATTTACAGTGTCTGGGGCCTTCCTTTAGGCTACGGAGCATGTGTTGGAACGCCCCGCTCTTCCTTAAGTTTAATAACAATAATAAGATTAAGCATATTTCGAATAAATATATCTCAGTACTTATATTTTAAAAATAAATATTATTTATTAATATGCCTCATATTTATGTTTGTATGTGTGTGTGTGTGTGTGTTTTTGTGCATGTGTGTGATTGGGTGTGAGTGCGCGCGCGCGTTACGTATTGTGAATGACGTATATAGGTATATGCATTTAAAACATGTCACCGTTCTAGTAGTTGTTCAGTCAGAAGCCACTGAAATATGGTAATAATATATATAGTGTAAAGAGTAGCATATTATGTTACTCAAAATCTGCTAAAATCGTTTTCAGTTTTTTTCGACCGTGTATACCAAGTACCAAGTCAGGGTCTGACATCCTCATCTGGAGAAATCGGTTGAAGCCAATTTTTGTGGACTGAAATAGGCTGATGATGTGAATCTTTATAAGTGTGTTGGTGTACGTAATGATTAATTTCGCTAAAAGTGATGATTTATATCGAACTAACGGATCGTCCCACTGTAAAAATTAAGGTGTCAACATTTTATTAATAGTCTTATATAATTAAGCTGTCTCAAATAAAGACGTTAGTTTCATTATTGTCGGGCTATAAACGTTACGTAGGAGTGATTTGTGGGACGAAATGATGGGTTGCGTGCGCGCAAAGAAAAAACATGGCTACCGTTTGTAACACAGATCACTTACCGTAGACAGATGTCTTATTAGCAGTGATCGGAACAATTCAAATGTTTAACCATTTTTTTTTCATCGAAGTTAAGTTTAGGTAGGTACTTGTAAATTAGTACAAAAATTTACGAGTATATCGGAATTCTGAACTTTCAATGAGAGATACGAATGTTTTCATAGCATATTTAGCACGCAAGCGTGCCGGAGCAGATATCCCAATAACGTTTAGCACATACAAAACTCTCCCGCCATATCTTATACGAAGATCGATGGCCTCAAAATACCTATGTAACACGTTCTTAATTGTAGGTATTGCTAAGACTATGATTGTGAAGTATTTTTACGTAATAATTTTTCATTATATTAGATCTGATTTCGTAATCGATTATGATTGCCTAACGACTTTTAGTGTGAAATAGTTTTTAAATTTTGATTGTTCACTGAGAAGGAATACCTACACTGATCTGATCTGATTATTATATATATATATATATATATATATATATATATATGCATATATATATATATATATATATTAATATTACTGTTACTATAACGTCGTATATGTATATATTTTTTGTACGTATCTATAATGTATACCTTGACTGTAACATGGCTAGATGCAGTCATGACAAATATTTGCGGTGTCTATAGAATGCATTCAATATTCATAGATTTTAGTACAAGTAACTACGTGAAGTCTATTATATTTTGGGTATAAGATAAGTACAATTCAAAACATAAGACTCCTTCTATATAAATATACTGATGCAGCTCCACATAAATACTTACAAAAATATACAACCAAACCAAATATACAACATTTTGTGCGGCTTAAAATATTAACAGTTCCGTGTATGTTTATCCTTGAAGTAGCCAAGTTTATGTGGAAGCACTTGGACGAGTTTAAAATGCGACGTCCTGATCAGAGGAGAACTGCCAATGATGTGATACCGGTTCCTGCCAGATTGGCGAAATCATCAAATTCTTTGCGAGTAGTGGGTGTCAAAATTTATAATAAACTGAGTTCGGAGGTTAAACGGGTGCCTTCCTACGAGCAATATGTCAATCTCGTAAAGACGTTTTTATTAAAGAAAGCATACTACAGCGTTAAGGAATTTTATAACGATCATTGACATGTCTAGATTATTATTATTGTTTATTATTATCCTTTAATTAATGTGAATAATGAATATTTTGTGTGATGTTTTTGTTTTTGAAATAGATTTGTTTTTTTATTATTATTTATTCTTTTGACATGTCTAGATTAAGATTATTATTATGATTTGTTTCCCTTTTTACTAATTATATGAAGTTGTATTTGCTGTATTGTTTATAATGTGTAATTTTGTTTTGACTTGTGTTTTTGTACATTAAAGAATTTGAATCTTGAATCTTGAATCTATACCTACTGTCAAAAATAGACAAATCAATACATTCAGTCGTAAAAACAGTAAATAACATCAAAGGATTCAGAATATGACCTAGTGATCGTCTTACTAGCCAAGATGCCATTCTACAATCGTAAGGCTTGTTCACGAAATATAGTAGCCATTGCTGTATAATTCTTTTTTTTTGTATGAGACCATACCTTTGTATGGGTGGTATTACATAGAAGGGCTCTTTGCCTATCTTCTCGGACGCTGTGGTTGATATTTATATCAATTTCTCCATAATTATGGACTTTTATTTAAATTTCTCGATTTAAGTAGTGATTCTTCTTATTTTACCATTTTGGGTCGTTTAGTTTCCCAATGGGTCTTAACTAAATTACAATAGCGATACTATAATAAATTATGAATCTTGTGTCTACAAATTGTATTAACTATTTCAAGTCTAACATTGTTGAAATCGTCTCTGAAGTTCGCACCTTTTTGGGCCTGAACTTTTGCATTAAGCTTTATCTGAAGTTACAATACAATACAATACAAAACTCTTTATTGCACACCTCACACGTAATAAAGAACAAAAGTTCACAAAACAAAAGAAATACAAAAAAAAAACAGAGGTCACAAAAGGCGGCCTTATCACTAAAAAGCGATCTCTTCCAGACAACCTTTGGGTAGTGGAGACACGATTACAAAAATGTAGGTAGTAGGTGGTGCAGAAAAAGGAAAATATTTAAAAAGAATACCAACAACACAAGCGAAAATTCTAATAGACATACATAAATAAATGTAATCATATAAACATACATATACCAGCTACATATATAAATATAAGCATATCAAGTAAAGGAAAACAACAGTTGCAATCATTAAGATTAAGGAAGAGATAAATAATATTCCTTAACTTTGGATTTAAAAGCAACTACGGATTGCGCTAGTTTTATGTGTAAAGGGAGAGAGTTCCACAGTCTAACAGCCTATTATTAAGTTATTTTGGTTTTGACGATTTTTGAGCGAATGCTTTTGGATATTGAATTGTTGAACATAAAACAGAAGAATCAATTTACAGTCCCAGGGCTGTTAGAACTACATGGGACTGTTGTGTTACAGTAGAGACTGATTTAACGATGGCTTCTTTATTTCGTGAACAAGCTTTATGCGATAAGAGATAAATCATGTGACCACAATAATGTATGGAAATAGTCACAGTATGACTTTTTGTTCGAATCTGTCATTCTCATACATTTATTATTAATTTTTCTTATGTGACGAAGGCTTCGCGAAGCTGACAACTGAGCACTCAGCCTACCTGATGAAAAGCAAGAACTGAGGCCCATGAACATAGTGATCAAAAAATCGCCTATGCGCTGCCTACCCTGAGGACTTAGATGGATTGCCTCTATCTATGCCAGGAATTACATCGGCTGTCTTACTCCCAATCCGAAACAGCAGTGCAAACACTGCTATTTAGCGGCAGGTTAACGGGTAAGACGGTGGTAGCTATCCTGCACGAGGTCCTACCTCCATTCATTTATTACTAGGCTTGGGACTTTTGGATGCTCGCTATGGTTCTGGCATCCGTGGAGTCGCCATTATGTTAACATTTTTGTTTCGAAGTCAAAGTCAAAGTAGGTACACAATAATTGGTATGTAGGTATGTAATTATAATAAAACGTTCTACCGCTAGTAAACAAAATAATGTAACCTTTAAATAACAATTACAAAAATGTCTCTTCAATCTAATATTAGTCGATACTTAAAAATTGCCAATGAGGTACTGGCTTTAGTAATCAGTGCGTCATAATCATCAGTGATCGGTTTTTTGGATTCACCCGGCGGGTCTCCTATAGTAACTTGAAAAATAAACTTTTATTATTTATACGTATTTCCATGCAATTTGCCATGTATCTGTTCAAAAAAATATGTTCTTGTGTGTGTAATGTAATAGTCGCACCCGTCATTTTTTTATACGGGAAATCCCGCGAAGGAGAATCCAAAAAACCGATCACTGATAATCATCATTTATTACTATTTCGTATTCATCAAATTCAAATAGTTTATTGTATGAAAGTGAGTAGTAATAAAGGGTGTACAAACAGCAACACAGCTAGGTATACACTTCAGAAATTGGAAATATTGCATGAAAGAGAATCACACTTACAGTCACGTGTCAGTTACATAGGAATGTTGAGCCACTTGGCAAAGGATGCAATTTGGTCGTGTAATATTATGGGTTCGGTATTTTTCGTTAGTAGGCACGATCGCGACATTTCCGATGGTCCCCGATGATATGTCATCGAATCTTTGTTGCGTCTAAATTTCAGTATTTGAAAACTAGTTGACATAATAAAAATTCCTCCGTCTACGAAAATTAAGAATTAGCTATCGGCCATGATTAGACGCTAGATGTCGTTGTTCCTTGTGGAAACTGGATAACGACAGTTCTTCATAGATTTGTCTAAAACCGTTTAGTACTTTAATCACGGTTTCTTCAAATTGGATTTCATGATTTATCTGACGAGGCAAGGTATTTTTAGGCGAGGTATTTTTCCAAATCAAGATATTTTTACAAATAGCCATGTTATCGGGCATTACAAATGCTATTGCTGTCTTTATTATAATTCATCACATCTCTTAGTTGACGTTAGTTCAATACTTTACGTAAGCCAAATATACAAAATTTGAATTTGCCGCCAAGTTGGTTGGACCAAAATGTGGTTACACGGGAGACATTCATAACAGACCGGTTGAAGAAGGGAGAGTAATACACTCGTGATACACATACCCATTATGCATATCCTTGTAAGGCCCAATGTACATTACAATGTACACTCCAATTCAATGAAATTTAAACCTTTTACAAACTTAATAAAGTCGCATTTACTTTGTTTGGTCGTTTTCTCAAACAAACGAAGTTCACCACTATTCCTTACAAGGCAAGGTTCAAAATAAGATTTAAAGAAAATAGTATGGTGGGCCTTACGAGGATATTTTTTCATTGACAGAGACAAATGCTATTGCTGTCTTTATTATAATTCATCACATCTCTTAGCTGACGTTAGTTGAATACTTATGTAACCTTTGTGGAAATATGGTAGATAGACGTTTGACAGTCTACCTATAATCCTTTAATCTGTCAGTAGCCATACAAATGTTTAATAGAGACTTGATAGTTTCTGGCTGAAATTCTAACTTTAAAAAAATATCTGACAGTGCGGCTGTCACTGTCAGATATTGAAAGGAAAATGAACGAAAATTTCTACATAGCAGCTTAGCAGTCAAATTACCGGCTCTGAAGTTAGATTGACATCTCCAGGACTAAAGCGGATGTTATATATTATAACGTAACTATAGTAACGTCAGCTTCCGGAAAATTCGTAATCAATCATTGGTTAAACGTTTTTGTTATTACGTAACCATGGTAATGTCACCTTCTGAAGAAACCGCGAGCGATCATTGGTTAACCGTAGCAATGCTCGTCCCATTGGTCAGCAGAGTTCGGCCGAAGTCGTGATACTAGTCTCGTAAGATTTCGGAACCCGATTTGTATTATTCGACCAAGTTGCGAACAGTGCGGACGATCAACATTCCCGTGTATTGTTTAATTTGAAGTTGACATAATATAACTATATTTATCTCTTTCATTTTCTCTCTGCTCTGTCTTTAATGGTCCGTTAGGAGTGTTGCTGTTTGTACAGTAGTTTTGTAGTTCTTAACAATCAGCCAGTATAATATATGGCGCACAATAGATTTTCATTACATGTCATTGGTCAGTCATAAAATTTTAATGTCAATATATTAGAATTATGAATATTATAATTTATGAAAGAAAGTAAAATTAAATGAAGTTAAAATTAGTTAATATACGCGAGTTTATCCGTTTTCATAGTTTTATTTTATGAAAGAAAATTATTATTATTACTATGAATATAAAGAAGTCAATGTCATGCCATGAAAAGTGTTACGAGAAAAGATGATCAATAAAATAAACAATGAATCATAAAATAATCATCATTAAAATGGTTACTACCATGGATAATTATTTCAATATTTTGCGGGGTTAAACGGGTTTTGGACTTATCAAATACTCATTTGTGAGTTGAAAAAGACCTCTCTACGTCCACTGATGTTAAAGTTGTATTTTGTCTTCACTTATTGCTAGTTCATTGTAAGGCTCCATTGTAGGGCTCTCGGTCGTGTCCGGGTTTCGTGTACCCGTTTCCGTGTACCCGTTTCTTTGCTACCGGGAAACGGGTTTCTTACCCGTTGGAAACGTTTCATTAGGAACCGTGTAATTAAGACACGGATACCCGAGTACCTGTGTCTGATCCGCCCTCAATGTGTAGTGGCAGTGGCAATCTAAAATATAGGTACGATTTTATATTTGAACAAAGTATTGAACCGCATTTAACCTGCAACAAAGAAAATCTCTAGCTGCGTAATTCGTAAAAAACTGCGAATTTTTCGGTAGGTATTGTTTTGTTTCAGACTTTTTACTAATAAAAACATAGGTTTTTCGAATATTCAATTACAATGGATCCGCAAGACTCAAGCTTGGAAAAGTTTCTAAGTGGATCCGCGGACCCGCGCTTGGAAACGTTTCTAAGTTGGAAACGTTTCTTGGCGTTTCGTGTCGTTCGGGTTCTTAGTACCGCCGGTGCTAAGGACACGTGTACACGTGTCTGCGGGTAACACGGATACCGGGAGCCCTACTCCATTGTAACAACAAGCTATATTCACCACAGTTATTTTGATGGAATACACTTTTAATATGATTAACTATAAGCACTTTTTTCACACACGCCGACTTTGAAATGAACATCACATAAAGAACAAAATGTACAAGACTTCTTCGTCATATTTTAATTCGTGGTACGGCTCTAACCAGGATTTAATCTCGCAAGTCGTGAAATTATCCATTTTAAAATTTTATTACAAACTGCGTAAACGATCTTTCATCTGAACTGACAACTTATTACTCAAGTGTTTATTTTTATTTGAAATAGATGTCAGTAGTCTGTCAAACAAAACACAAGTATCAAAGAGGATGCATAGTAAAGTAAATCGTAGGTACGTATAATAGTATAATAATATGTATATTATGCATAACGCGTCAACTGTGAACTTTGACACGTGTGTGTAATAGATTTGTGATAAAATTGATTGTTATGTATTATTATGTATTGTTAGGTATTAATACGTATAGATCATGACATCTAATATGATTTAATTCCAGGCTTTGACTTTGACTTCGAAAATTTATTTTAACATAATGGCGACTCCATGGATGCTAGAACCATAGCGAGCATCCAAAAGTCCCAAGCCTATTTATTACTTATCGCTTATTGTATACCTACTATTGCAAAATGCCATCTTGGCTAGACCTGCTATTACCTATGTGTGGCATAGGTATACGAGTACCTATGTATTGGAAAAAATTTTTTTTTCAACTGTTTGTCATGTAAAACATCCTTAGAGTCTTTTTTTACCGTATACCGTATTCGAGATTTTCTCGAACGTCGTAGTGACACTAGACTTTGTGTTGTCCCGTTCACACAGATTCTCGAATACGGTATGCGGGATCCGTGTGAACGCTATTATTCAAAGTATATTGTCACTACGACGTTCGAGAAAATCTCGTTTACAGTATACGGGAAAAAAATATTCCGTGTGAATCTAGCCTAAGCAACCATAAATCAGGAGGCTCAACATGGTTTGACGCTTTTTTTTTATACCATGTCGGTGGCAATCAAGCATACGCCCCGCCTGATGGAAAGCAGTCACCGTAGCCTATGGGCGTCTGCAACCCCAGGGGTGTCACATGCGCGTTGCCGACCCAATAAGAACTTGTACACTCCTCTTTTGATTTATCGTGTATATTAACATGTGTCGCTTTCGCACTTATCTTGGAACTTGAGAGCAACTATAACACACGATAAAAACGGAACTATCATAAGCCTACAGCGGTATTGGCATATCTTTCCCAACTTATTCAATATACATAAATCTTCCTCGTAAGTCGGTTAAATAGCTGTACCCATCACAAACATTTCAATCGTAACTATTAGAAACCTTAGCGTTCGCGGCCCATAACTCAAGTCTAGCCTAGAGGGTTCCCGCCCAATTCATATTTCAAATGAATAAATTGCCCGTGTTATTAAAATACTGACTTTATCTTTGACTCGAACTCGTCTATTTTAATGTTAGTAATATCCTTTTGATTTGCTATTAATTTGATAAAAATTCTTTGGATAATCCATACATAGGGCCCGGTTAGATGCCTTAAAAAATCCTAACGTTTCAGGCATGACGTTGCACGTTGCAGGCAGTCTGAATAATATGAAACATAATTTTGTAACATTAAGACCCGTTTGTTTTTAAAAACATTGTAAAATCTTAATATTTAACCAACAAGTTGAAGCGGCGAATCTTAGGACCTGGAGTGACAGTTGCTCTTAGGCAATGATTTTTTTAATATTAACATTTTTCCTGTATTTTTTTTATATGTCTGTGGTTCTTTTTATTTTATTATATTTATGCTTTTGTAATTCAATATATAAGTAGCTGCATTTTGTAATGTAATATGTAAGTGGCTGCGTTGTATAAAAGTGGTTAATAGCATACCTATGCTATTAACCACTTTTGTACAACACGCAGGTACTAGTTAGGTGTTTTAAATACATATAAGTTGTAAAGGGTTTCTGATGTTGGCGGAAAAACAGCGCTGAAGTGTCTCCCCTAAGATGACAGTTTTAGCATTTTGCTACCGCCGAGACCATTCGCTACTTTATTAGTCGTAAGTCAACTTGTTTTTAGAATAATCCTTAGAATAGTTCATCCAATACTTACTTTTGTACTTTTATCTTCTGGTGGAGGGTCATTGTCAGATTTAGGTTATCCTAAAGTTAAGGAATTCCTGTACTAATTTTGGTATAATACAATTGACGGTACAACTAGGTTCCCCGGTCTATAGCCCTATGCAATCAAATCGTAACATAGATTTATAAAAGCTGTTAATTTTTGACCACCGAGTGGACAACTTTTGTTTTTCGGACTGACAATGACCCTGGTAATAAATATTTTTTCTTTCTTCTTTCTTTCTAAAATATGAGTGATAATTGTGAAAGTTTAAATAAATATAAATACTATCTTGTTGTTTTTTTTTAACTTATACCTACTTATTGAACTCGACTATAATAAAAGCGCACACGAATTCAATGGTAACAAATCGAACAGTATTTTCAAAGTCAGAATATTGATCTGTTTTGTATAACTTGGTATATTACGAGTAGGTAGTTGGATTTGGGTCTAGAAATAGTTTCTTTGGGATTTATTTTTGACTTGGCAGAAATCTGCGGCCAATGCTGTTACTTTTTCTTTAAATAAATCACAATAAAGTCTTGCAGTTTTATTTACGAGTATAAGACGTATTTTAACGTAAGTTTTAATTGTTCTGTATAGGTAATCGTAAGTATTTTGATAGATTGTGTCTTCTGAAAAAAAAATGTACACAAATAAGGTTCACTTTTCATAGCGTCAAGACGTCTTTGACACAAGGGAAACACGTTCGCATATATACTATTACGTTAATAGTAATAAATATCAATAATTTTAATTAAAATGTATCTAAACTCAAGGTTCAAGGTTGCTAATAAAACCAAGATTGTGTTCTAAAAATGCGTAATTATGGAATAATGCAGGTTTTTAGGTTTATTTACATTTTTATGGTTCCGTAGCCAAAATGGCAAAAACGGAACTCTTGTAGATTCGTCATGTCCGCCAGTCCGTCTGTCACAGCCGATTTACTCGGAAACTATAAATGCTACAGCAATTAAATTTTATAAGCATATGTATTATATAAACCGCTACAGAATTATGATACTAAATTCTAAAAAAAAAATATTGAGGTTGGGGCCCTCCATACAGTCATGTAACTGTGGGATAGAATTTTCTTTTAGATGTAGATAGTAGAATAGAAAGGTCTTTGAAAATTATGTAGGTTTATACGATACAACATTTTTATTTAAGCGAACTGATTTCGAGATATCAGATCTCAAATTCTGAAAAATGTGTCCCTCCCTCTATTTTTTAAACTACGTGGTACAAAATAGTAAAAAAAAATGTTATGCATAATAATAAACACTATCAATGATTTTTGGTTTGATTAAATTATCTCTTATAGTTTTTGATATAGGTTTATTTAACTGGTTTTTTAACGATAAATTGATAATGGTACGGAACCCGACGCGCGCAAGTCCGACTCGCACGTGGCCGGTTTTTTTGGATTCTATTGACGAATGTTGTAGGTAGTTACCTACCTCCAGCAGTAGAATGAAATAGGCTGTTGATATATAAACACGTTCATATCGACGGCGAAAAGCAAACACGTAGTAACCCACAAAAATGAAATTGTTCACCAGAGCCGAAAAACCTCCCGAGTTTTGAAAAAAAAATCATAACTTTCGTATTTATGGACACATCTTATTAAAAATTGGACACAATATCCACATTTTTTTTTTCTTTAATTTCATTTTAATTAATTTCACCATAAGTTATTACAAGTGGAGTTATGTGGGTTACTACGTTTTGGTTGTTTTTTTACAGTTAGCAAACACGTAGTAACCGACGTCAACAAATGTATGAAATAGCATTTTTCTATCGTTTTTGTGGATAGCAAAAACGCAGTAACCCACTTTAAGTTTACTAAAAGTAACGGTAATAAAGTGTTAAACCACATGCTTTAGATAATTTCAATGAGCCCAGTGCTGTAACACTATTTGTTTTCGTATTGTAAGTATTTTCAAATGCATTAAATGTATTGCCAACATTTTTAGGATGACTTTTAAAGTGACTTTAATGGAATAGCGAAACAAAACACATGACTTTTCAAATGTTTCGTTAAAAATGAGAAGAGACTTAAAGGAATTAAATATGAAAATCAAACCACTTGAAGTGTAATAATCAAAAATGAAATAATTAAATTAAAAACGAAACGTATAAGACCTTTATCTTGAAAAATCATAATTAGACTTGTATAAAATGTATAGTTTTAGCAAAGTATAACATAAATGAGCCCAGTTTAAACAAGATAAACAACTAAAAAATCTATAAGTACTTCTATCTAGCACGTTTGAGACTGATAACATTTTTTAGTTGTTTATCTTGTATCTAAAGTATCAATCATTTATTCATAACCATGAAGATAAATTATTATAATATTTATAATAATATAAACGCAATATGAACTTGGTTCCTACATATAGAAAACATAATGAGATCCTATTAAATAATAAAGAAACGTCCACGCTGGACAGAAGAAACGACTAAAAAAGTATGTCATTCTATCTTTATACTACTTTTGCTCAGTCTATATCTGCAGTATCAGTTATCTTCATTAATAATCATGTAGTTAATTATTATAATATAAACACAACGTTAACTTTGTATAATATACCTATACTAACAAAAGAAAAGCCTACTTTGAATACGTCCAAATAAAAAAAATAAAAAACTAACATTGTTAATAAAATTAATCACTTTAATATTTTCTTCGGTTACTGAGATGATTGCTCATGAAATAAAAGCATAGAAACGGATAGTATATTAATTAAATTGAACTTCATCCCGATGTTTCGAACAAACAAAATAAGAAAGATAAGTACAAAAACTACCCACAAAGAAAAATTTACTTAACCACAGACAATATTAGGGTTCCGTAGCCAAAATGGCAAAAACGGAACCCTTATAGATTCGTCATGTCCGTCTGTCCGTCTGTCACAGCCGATTTACTCAGAAACTATAAATGCTACAGTGATGAAATTTGGTAATGATATGTGTTTTATGAACCGCTACAAAATTGTGATACTATATTGTAAAAAAAATAATTGGGGTTGGGGCCCTCCATACATGTAACTGAGGGATAGAATTTTTTTTTTAGTTGTATATAAGCGTGTGAGGTATCAATAGAAAGGTCTTTGAAAATTATATAAAGGTTTATATATCTTATTTTTATTTAAGCTAACCGTTTTTGAGATATCAACTGTCAAAGTCTGAAAAATGTCCCCCCCCCTCTATTTCTTAAACTACGTGCTTTAAAATTCTAAAAAAAAATATTGCATATTAATAAACTCTATCAACGATTTTTAGTTTGATTAAATTATCTCTTATAGCTGTTGAGATAGGTTGATTTAACTGTATTTTTTAATGATAATGGTACGGAACCCTTCGCGCGCGAGTCTGACTCGCACTTGGCGAGGTCATTGTGATAATGAAATATTCAAATTTTAATAGGATAGAAACAAGCTTATCACTATCACCAGCTTGGGATCCTATAGTTCATCTAATAAAGGAGCAGACAGGCTCGCATAGACCGTGAGACTAATGGGTACGACGGTATTGAGCTTTTTAGTACAGGCAATTTTTACAAATAAGAAATACGTATGTATGTAAATAATATGTATGTTTCGGTTTAGTGCATGTGGATCTTAAGAAGTACTACAAATGTTTTTTTAATAGATGTATCCCGCTGAGTTTCTTGCCGGTCCCAAAATTGTGATACCTTCCTAACAATCATACAAAAGAAGGGATTTCTTCTCAGGTCAGAGGTGTAGGGATAGAACCGGCGTAGATTATTTATTTTGTTTTTGTCTTCATTTTGAAAATACTTATAATGAATAACTAGCTTCATTTGCAATATTTGTAATATCTACATCCCTTAAAATGTCTGTGGTTTAGTATATTCTTTGTGGGTAGTTTTGTACTTATCATTCTTATTTTGATGTAAGTAGATCTATCAAATTTCCTCGATTGTCAGTCGCCCGCAGACCACGAACCCCTATAAAGTGTTCGAAACGTCGGAATGAAGTTAAATGTAATGAATATACGTGCGTTTATCCGTTTTAATTTTTTTATTTTAATCAGTAATCACTTTAGGCAAAATTCTCGTTATAATGTTTCAAAATTCCAAACACTTCGACTCACTTTCGCTCCGCGGACCGCACTGAGTGACGTCGTAAGCGTATGCGCAATGGCGGCGACTGCCACGTTAAAACGTTTTAAGGCGCGCGAATCTAAGCCCCTACACCCTACAAAAGTGAAGTAATTATTAAGTAGCTAGCTTTACGTGATCCTTGTAAACGCAGTAAAAGACAAGATTCTCTAATTTGATACTGCTAGCCAAAATATTGTTTCCTGCCAAAAGGCGTAACTGCAAGACTTTCAAATCTATGAGCGGCAAACACGTAGTAACCAGCATCGTCGTCAGAACAACGGGTGGTTTTAAGTGCTGTAAATGCTTTGATTTAAATAACAGAGGTTTTTTTGCTACTTACTACGTGTTTGGAGAATACATTTCAAGAAAAATGGGAAAATTTGTAGTTCCTAATTTCCTTGTTTTTCATCATATCGGCACGCGGATGGCACCAATCGACGCGGAAAAAATCGAAGATTCCGAAAGTGCAATAAAAAAAATTTTTGACCTTGTGTTGGTTACTACGTGTTTGCTTTCCAGCGTCGATATATTCCATCTAAAAGCAAGAATGCATATAAAAAAAAACATACTTCATGGTCAGTTATGATTCATAAACTGATATAAGGCATAAATTATAATTTATTTTAACATTTCTCATCTCACACTGGGTCGAATGGCTACTTAAACAAAGATTCCAATACAACATTGTGTTTTTACTACATTTTCATTGCTATTTAATGATCATGTTAAATTTGTACTGCGTACACATTGTTGCGTCATCTCGCTAAAAATCGCTATAAACCTTGAATTGGATTTTAAAATGACTTGTCTTATTTCGTAGGTATTAAGGGTCATGTTTGTTTGTAGATTTGAACATTTCTAAGAAGGTTGTAAATTCTTATTTTACAGTTCAGGAAAGTTGAAAGGGCAAATTAAAAATAAATATTTCTAAATCTGAGTTATGTAGACTATACTGTTTTAACGACATCTATAAAGAGAGGGCCCTAAGCTTTACGAATATTTCTTATTTTATTAGGTAGGTACTCGTAATTATTAAAATAAGTTTTTTTCGTGAGATTAAATAATAAATAAATTAATAAACAAATAATATACAGATATAGTGAGAAATGACTTGCCTTCGGAAACGTTCGTCAACGTCATGCTGTTTCAGTCTATCTCACTGAGACTGACAGTAATAGCTGTCATGCTACTTCAGTCAGACTCGGTGACACTGCCTGAAACAGCATGTGTTTACGAACGTTTCCGAAGGCAAGTAATTTCTCACTACACCTGTACATACATCCTTTACTTAAATTTCGGTACTAATCGACTAAATATAATACCTAAATATATATTTAAATTCATAGATAAATAGGACCAAGGAACACATATTTGTGATAAACTGCCCTCGCTAGGTTGTTGCCCGGAACCTCCAGCTTCGTACTTCATAGGCAGGATCACTACTGACTAATAATGTTAAAACGGTACCTATAAAATTTTGTATATTATGATCCGAATATTATGTACCTACACACAAATTGCTCTAGTATCTAAATACTTAATCTAAACATGTTACTGTAACTGATAGGGAAAAGAAAATTAGATAATAAATAAATAAATATCTTGCGACATCTTACACAATTCGACCAAGTCCCACGGTAAGCTCAATGAAAGCTTGTGATGTGGGTACCAGGCGACGATATATTTAATAGATACATACATATAGATACTTAAATAAATACACAGCCATGACCAAGGAACAAATATTTGTGATAAATAAATACACAAATAATAATACCCTTGGCCTTGCCGGTATCCGAACCTGGAACCTCCAGCTTCGTAGGCAGGGTCACTACCAACTATAATATTTATAGGCTACGGAGGTTGACAAAGATAACCCGTTTTGAGTGTTCACTCATTGTAAAATACGTCACCTAATGTTATAATTCGAACAAAAGACCATGCATAATAAAAAGACAACATTCTTTGGCAATTGGTTAAAAGATCAAGAACCAAATAGTACTCGCTTCCCGTGATCAAAATAATTATATCCAAGTAAAAGTAAATGTCCTCAATCCTCATTTCGTTTTATTACTGCAAACATCCGTTAATAAAACGAATAATGGCAACATATGAAAAAACAGTGTACAACTTAATTGACTTTTTCAATACAGATAATACTTTTTATGCACTAATGCGCGAATTTGTTCATTTCTTGCAAACTTCGAAACTTCGGAAATAAAGAAAGAAAGAATAAATAATACAATTGCATAATGACACGCACAGTAGACAGAGAGAAAATTAACAAACAAGCACACAAAAACAGATTGAAAGCCATATGTAATGAAATAGTCGTACGATTTACATGCGAAAAAGGTTTTTTTATTTTTCGCAGTTATATCGCAATGTACGTACTATTATTTCTTCGATAGCATTGACGTGAAATTACTCGTATCTAAGTTTATTTTCAACTTAATTCAACATAAAGTAGGGATGGGAATCTATTCAAGCCTTCGTGTAAAGGTGTGTTCAAACCAAAAGAGCATTCGCTGTTCTAACCTCCCACTCTACGAAATTCAATCGGTACACAAAACGTGATTGGTTGATTACGTAGAGCGGGGGATAGAACAGCGAATGCTCTTTTGGTTTAAACGCACCTTTAAAGTGCATTCAGACCAAACACAGAGCACGGACCTCTTTAGTGTGTAACCTTAGAGATAGAGGCGGCCTTGGCTGTCATTTTCATAGAAATCGACCGTGTCAGGTAATTTTGACATGTTAATGTAAATAGTGTTGTGGTATGGCTCGATATTTTTATCGATAGATTAAAACCAACAGTTATTTGACTAAAAATGTTACTTGAAAAAAGCTATTCAAACATTCTCATTTTTAAAATCTCACTAAAATGATGTCGTTATGAATGATATAAAAACAGTAAAATTTATACATTTATTTGAATTTATATTTACAATAAGTATCTACTTACATTAAGTTGTTAGCTTTAAGGTTAAAGTTAAACAACAAGTGTTAAGGGTAAGGTTATTTATGTTACCTTTGCATTAGTTTGTTTGTTCAAGGTGTGAAAACTATATCTATTTATATTACGTTATAAAACGCAAAAAGAAAATTGTAACTATAAATGGGAACTAAAATTAAACGATCAACTGTAAGGAGTTTAGATGGTTAGGTAATTTAGGTAT
>JALPQI010008709.1:0-43838 GCA_025490895.1 Thaumatotibia leucotreta
CTATTATTTCTGAAAGTATTCCATTAATCAAATTATGGGTAAAGAAACCATAAACTTATTTTTTAAAACCTATCATATGATGTATTACAAATTAACATTTGGAAAAAAAAATTTTTTTGACATTTAGATACATGTATGGGATGCCCCCCCTTAAAAAATGTTATTTTGCAATTTATATTCAAAACTCAGTAGCAACACACAATATATATCTTGAGCTGAAATTTCATAAACGTACGCTAAACAGTTACAACAGAAACCGCTGTCCAGACGGACACACAGGCAGGACGCAAATGACTTCCGCTTTTACTTAATAATCTTAAAATATACGTATAAACGTCTGGTTAGTTTAAAAGCCAAACGCTGAAATCAAGCATCTCCAGAGACAATTTGAATTTCAAGTACTTATCTCATTTAGAGATACTGCTTTCCAGCTTGGATCTGGACCAAATGCTTGGTTTTAGCGTAGATGTTGAGGGAAATTCGACAAAGCTGAAAACATTTCTTGTCTATAACTTCAAAAATAAGGGGTTTAGAAGAAAATTTTTTGATGCAGAAAAATGCGTTTTCGGTTCCTTTTTCAAAATATGCAAAAAAACAAAAACTGAAAAGAATGGACATACTTGACTTCAACTTTGGGCAGCCGAAATGCTCTTCGCGTACGCCATTGGTCCTGGTCTTGTGCCAATCTTTCTCAGAAGCGTAAAAGTACTAAAAATAAAAATACTCTTTGCCAAATATCGGTCCTCGATTTTATTTTGTTTTCGAACTATTCAGGGTCTATCCTGAAGATCATTTTTGTAAACAATTGCTTTGCTTGCTTTTAAAGTATATTTTACATACCCATTCATTATTTATGATCCATGGATGTCTTTTACTTAATGTTATGATGTCACTTAAAACATTTGGCCAAGCCTGTCCAAACATTTTACCCGAGTTGGGCTTAAGAGCAAGTTGCGGTTATTAAATTTGACGCGACGCGGTTCGGGATCCCACGGGTCATAACGCAGTAAACAATGTGTGGACAGGAAAGCAAAAGTTAAATATCGTATTGTTGACAGAGTAGGAAAATGCGTTATATTCCCCTCGGCTTAAAGAGTCATTGGGGGGATATGTGGGACTCTAATTGTACCTAACCTAATCTAACCTAAACCGTCGTTTATTTTCCCTAAAAAGTGTCGATAAAACTTGTCGTCGAGATACTTGTGACTGATCGACACGTCGCTACACTGAATGAGGTCTGCCTTTCTCCATCTCGGGGACTACCATAACTAAAGCGATTCACTTTAGGACCTAATCTGAATCGCGATGTGTCAGTTCCATAGAATAACTGTCAAAAACTTACAGGCCGAACCTAAACTGGATCGCATTTAAGAGATCATGGTAGCCCTCCTGGTCTATCTTTGATATTAAGTACTGTTTGTCACATTATTGAGATTGAGGGAAAAATTTTAAGTTAATTTTATCTTAGAAGCAACACCGTATCGCTGACTCAGAATCAAAACGTCACTAAACGAAAAACACGTTTTTTGGGTACAGCGGTACAAGTTTTTGAAAATTACGAATACTTTTTATTGGGTACCTTTGCAATAAACGTGTCGTTTTTTAATTTTATTAGGTAGTACGGTAACTTATCTTGCGGGTTACTGTAAAAGTTGTTGTTTCATAGTCTAATTATTTAGATATAATAAGCAATTAATAAAAATAAAAGTGTCACTTCTTCATTCATTTTCGCTTAGTACCCCGCATAAATCGGTATATTGTCACTTGCAACTTTGCAAACTTGACAAGATTTGAGGAAAAAATGACACTATAACAGTAGTTTATAAGTATATTTCATATTACATCAGCTATTTCATCGAGTAAATAAAAATTTAACCATTTTACAGTTTCACAGTGTTTTTGTAATTATCTAGGTAAATTTAAAATTACTAATTTCACACCGTATAATAAATGACGTGGTTACTAAGAAAATTTCTTCTGGCAGTTTAAAAATTACATATTCTCACAATCCTCCGGATTATGTCGCGGTTCTGCACGTAGCGAGGGGCCCGTACGATTGTTCTCAGGCTCTGCGTCTCCGGCGCTCTCAGTCGCCGCCTGGATGTCTCTGCCATCCTGGCATACCAGTGGCCTATTTCACCATAATTACAAGTGTGACAATTGTAAAATATCACTGTTACTGACGTCACAGGCCTCCGTAGGCTACGGCTACCGCTTACTATCGAACGGTCCACGTGCTTGTTTGCCACCAACACCAAATTATTACTAATAATGTTATTATATCGTTAATAAACTACTTTTTATTTTCCGAAACCCGTGACAATTGTCGCCAGGTTTAGTACAATTTTCATTAAATCTTGACATGAGGTTCAACTTATGTCGGAATTTCGCTACAATTGTCGCGTTTTTGTGACAATTGTAATTTTGCTTCGCAAAAAATACCTAATATTTTCTTCGGTTACCGCGAGGATTACTCATGAAATAAAACTATGAAAACGGATAAACTCGCGTATATTAACTAATTTTAACTTCATTCCGACGTTTCGAACACTTTACAGGGTTCGTGGTCTGCGGATGACTGACAATGGAGGAAATTTGATAGATCTACCTCCATCAAAATAAGAAAGATAAGTACAAAACTACCCACCAAAGAAAAATTACTAAACCACAGGACAATAAATTTTAAGGGTGGATGTACATACAAAATTTTGCAAATTAAGCTAGTTACTCATTACAAATATTTTCAGAATGAAGACAAGAGACAAAAATAAATAATCTACGCCGGTTCTATCCCTACGCCACTGCCTGAGAAGTATTTCCTTCCTTTGTATGATTGTATTGTTAGGAAGGTATCCCAAAATTGGGACCCGGCAAGAAACTCAGCGGGACAACTCTTTTCAAAAAACATTTGTAGTACATCTTAAGATCATCATGCATTAAACCAAAACATACAATTTTGATTAATAAGGAAATTTAAAATAATTTTGAAAAAATGTTGCCAGTACTAAAAAGGGGGGGAATGGTCACCACCGCCAAATACATCAGCCTCACGGTTTATGTCTAGACTGTTCCTTTATCAGATGAACAACTGGATCCCAAGCTGGTGGTAGAGACAAGCTTCTTTCCATTCTATTAAAGTTTGGATATTTCATTATCTCAATATACAATAACATACGTCGGAATGAAGTTAAAATTAGTTAATATACGCGAGTTTATCCGTTTTCATAGTTTTATTTCAAAAAATACCTAAGTTATGTACTGCTGATTTATTTAAGTTCCTGCACTACATATTATGTTGGTGGCAAACAAACGTACGGCCCTTTCGATGGTAAGCGGTAACTGTAGCCTATAGACGCCCCCGATTGGAAAAACAGTAAATTTACAATAGGCATGATGACTGGCAAGTCAAATCAGCATCTTTTTTCGAACTGTCAAAACGATCCCCACTATGGAATAGTATGGAATTTTATATGAAATACTCAAAAGTGACGTCACATTTGAGTACTGCCAAATGACCTACTCTTTTAAGTTCTTTTCAATTTATTAAATAAAAGTTCTGTACAAACATTACTGCAATCTACATCTTAGTAATAATTTCTTTGTGTATTATGTCGTGCATAATGTTAAATAATTTATTTTAACTACAGTCATCATCCCTATTCGTAGGACTTGTCAATGTGGTGAAATTGGAGCATTGTCTCTGTCATCCTGGCATACCAGGCGGGAGCAAACAACAAATCTAAAACATAATTGCAAATGTCTTATTATACCAAACTGACCATACAGTTTACTGTGGTTCTAGGATGCACTTCAGCACGCTCAATTGAAATGTGCTGCCAACTCCCTCCCTAAGGACAGGGTCATTTTCGGAGTTACGCGCAGATTTTTATTTTATGTACAATTTTGTTTGATGAACTCAGTGCGTCTAGTATAGTTAAAGGCAAAATAAGGTGTAGCTATATAAAATGCTCAAAAATATATCCCAGTCCCTTTAACGGGCAAGACTCAAAAAATAGTGGGCTCAAGCCTCAACGCCATCATATAGTACCTACGAAAAATTCTGTACAAGAAAAAAATACAAAAATATAGTGCTATAGGGTAGTCGTTTTAGAGACCGGTGCCCTATAAAGGGTTATATATATTATTCTGTGTAATAAGAACGTCGTAACATATTTATGAGAGGATTCTTACGTATTTTTGCACTTGACTGTACACTATTAATATCTGGAGTGCCTAGGGACGAATTTGTTACTGATGCTGAATGGCTATTCGCACTATAATTTAAAATAATTGAAGTCATTCGTTCGAAGAAGTGGTGAAGTTATCAATATCAACCAATAAGATATTATTTTTGAGACTTCCAGGAGTCAACCTCAAATCTCGGTTGAATAAAACATCTGATTGTATTTTTGATGAACTGCAACTTTTGTTCTAATCTGCAATTTATTCAACTCTCAAAGACTTCAAAAAATCTAAATTATCCCCCTTAAAACTACTTTTCTAGACAGCATGTCTTTTCAATCTTAGAAAGCACTCCTTTATTTCATCCAAGATCCAACTTTTATTTGATCACTCCAAACTCCATTCGTTAATCAGACTTCAAGCAATTCTCACCAACGCGGAATTGAAAACGATTTTACACTATCCTATTTTTACTCGTCTCCCTAAAGTAATGAAGGAAGAGGATAGACGCTTGGAAATTCGACGACAGAGTTGGAGTCAGCACAGCTACGAAGGGGTCCCAGTAAATCATTTATAAAGACGTCGCCTCGAGAATTTTTCTTGTCTTAAGTAAATAAAAAACCAATCAGGGGCAAATCCAATTTTCATCTCGTCGACTGAATCAACCGGGAATCTGGATTCATTTTTTATCTTTTTAATTTTCACACTATTCCGTGCCGACTGTAGATTGGGGATGTTCTGACGAGGGATGGGAATTTAATACAAGGAATTGAAAGCGATTTTTTTGTCTGAAGAAATTAGAAATGAAATCATCATCATCATCATCATATCAGCCGAAAGACGTCCACTGCTGAACATAGGCATCCCCCAAAGATTGCCACAATGACCGGTCCTGCGCCACCCGCATCCAGCGGACTCCTGCGACCTTCAACAGGTCATCGGTCCACCTTGTGGGGGGCCTACCCACGCTACGCCTTCCGGTACGTGGCCGCCGCTCAAGAACCGTTCCGCCCCAACGGCCATCGGTTCTACGCGCAATGTGCCCCACCCACTGCCACTTCAGTTTAGCGATTCGGAGAGCTATTTCGGTTACTTTGGTTCTGCTGCGGGTGGTCTCATTTTTAATCCAATCACGCAGAGAGAAATGAAATACTATATTTAATTAGATAAAGCTTCAATTCAAGCAATTCAGGGATTCAAGTGTCACTGACCATTATTTGATAAGGGATTGATGATGGGCAGCAGCGTCATCATGGTGGACATATTACTGCGATCGCCAATCCGCTTACCCAGCGTGGCGATTATGGGTATTTTCCTCCTAATGCTTTTATACGCATGGTTAATGGGAGAGGCCTACGTCCAGCAGTGGACTATCATAGGCTGATTATGATGATGATGATGAAAGCTTTAAGGTGGGTAACTTAGACACAAAATTGTATGTAGAAAGAGAAAAAACAGATTCTTGCTTTTTAGCATAATGGTTGTATACATATAATAGTACAAGGATCCTTAAATACTTAAAATAATACCCGTCTTGTGTTTAGTTGGTTTTTTTTTTGTATTTTACGATATATAAATACTAACGTTATTATACAGGCGGTCCCAAAAATTAGAAAAAAAACGACCAAACGGTATTTCCTTAAGTACCGAAAAATACCTCAAGTATTCGTCGAGCATAATGTTTTTTTTAATTATACAAAATTATAGCATAAAAAAAAACACTTTGTAAGCTTTACTCTCACTACTTAATACTACTCTTTTGTTCAAATTATTCACGAATTTTGCATACATTTCGCTGAAGTTTGTTGATCGTTTGGCTTCGTCATCATCCTATAAATCAATGGTATGGTAATGTAGACAGAAAAATAAAACTCGGCCATTTTTTTGACTACTATAAATTGGACCTTAATTTTAATATAATGGTATCCTTTTACTGTTTATTGTAGGTACTTGTTAAAACATGATAGCGATGTCAACAAACTATAATCACGGGATCACCATAAGCTAACGGGGCCGTAGAGCCATGTGCTACTGAGAATTTTTGTATACTCAAACTTTATTATATTTAACTATATGTACTTCTTATACCAGAAGTATTTACCTACCAGACAGCATATAAATATTGGTGTCGCAGTATTTCTGATCTCATAGGCCAAACAAAAGCCAGAATATTACGAGTATAAGTATATATATTTAAATAGCCGCGTGCCGCAAACTTCGAAACTCATAAATTTCGAGCATCTGTCTCTGTCACTCCGACGAAAATGTCATTGAAGTGAAAGAGAAAGATTGTGAGATTTTCGATATTATACGACGTTCAATGGCTGCGCCTATTGCGCCTCGATGCGGATACATTTACATATATTTTATCGGCACAGGACCATTCACAGCTATGAGATTTTATTTCTGACATTTCGAACTACTACAATAGTTGGTGTCAAAATTAAACAGGACAAAATTATTTCGGTGAATTGCTGACTGAAAATAGATACAATACAGAGCGATTCGCTCCATCGGGTCCGCTTCAGTCATTCGATATCGCATGCATTATAATCTGTCAATGGCATTCCATTTCTGTGAATTCAATACAAAGTACATGTATCTAGTTTAGAATTGCGCGTATATTGAATCCAATTCAAATGTTCTCTATAAACAGAACTGGGGGAATATCATGATCTGTTAAAAAAGTGTAAATATTAATTTATATTTTAAGCGTTACAAAAAGATTTTTAACTTATTTATTTATCATATATTATCATATGATGATACTGAGAAGTAATTGGTCGTTTTAAAATAAAATTAGATTGTATTTTATCATATGTATATATAACCGCTTAAATACAAGTTTTCGTACATGCTAGGTATAAGATATTAGTCTATAAGAATTATTATTGTACATTTTCAATACAATGTCTTTATCATTAAATTATTCTGATTCTGATTTGCATTTACGATTTAATCGCCTGCTCTACAGCTTAATATTTTCCTTTCGTTTCAGGCGTGACGTAGAGACGAATGAAACCAAAATGTAAGTTTCAAAACAGCTGCATCATATCATGCCTATGTTTATTTGACGTCACGTTAAGGAATTAACGTGTGGGGAAAAAAGCACGGAATTTGAATGCTGTATTATTATGAAGCGCCAGCGAGCCAATATTATATTGCGAAGCTGAAAATGCCTTCGCAATGGAATCCATTAGAGTTATTTATGTTGGCGGCTAAATATTTATCGGCGTGGATAGAGGCGCGACGTCCGCCGGAAATCGAACCGGACTCCGACAAGGCTTGTAGGTTTCCAAGTTTTTAGGGTTCCGAAGACAAAATTTGTGCATATTTTTTTTATAGGTTCTGGTGGCTTATGACGTTTTATCCATTTAACGTTCTGCTCGTCACTTTGGCACTTGCATACTTTTTAGAACATGACGGCAACGACGACAAACGATTACACGCAATACCATCTTATGACCACCGGACGTTCTCATTTCATTTCCTAAAATTGTGACATTAGATTGGAATAAATAAAACTTCGAAATCTGCAGCTGAACAACCTTCACAGCTGAAAATTTGTCTATAAAAATAGGTCGCTACAATGTGTATTTTATTAATTATCACCTTAAATTCAAATTCAAGTTCAAAATAACAGAAAATGGGTTGAAAACATAATGCTGCTAATACAGTAAACGTTTTGTGTACACTGTTTTAGGGTTCCTTAGCTCAAAAAGAAAAAAAAAACAGAACCCTTATGGGACCACTCGCGTGTCTGTCTGTGTCTACCTCTCTTACAGACAAATTGGCGTGTAATGGCGAACCAAACTTTTTTCCACAGTGAAAAAACATTAAAAAAAAAATACACTGTAACCCTTTATAAAAAAGTATTTAATAACGGCAAAAAATATCAGATTTTCCCCTTACTTCTCAAAAACGGCAATTTGCTCCGAAACTACTGGCCCGATTGAGTTGAGACACACATGTAAGTCGGTGACCTATCGTAGTTAAATAAATTAATTTAAAATAATAGATGAGGCCTACTTTTGGGGCGTAAATCAGAATTGTTTTAAAAAGAATTGCAAACTGTATCATGTGTTATATCATATAAAAGGGCTTAGTGTGAAGATAAGAATATGTTTTTTTTAATATATATCATTATATACCTTATCTCTGAAATTACTGGGTTTAATAAGTTGCAAAAAATATAGAAAATAGATCCTTACATATGATTTACAGGAAAACCTGTAAGAAGTCTATAGTATGTTTTGTGGAACATATCAAACTGTTTTTTCTTTGAGTTCTATCAACACCGGAGGTGGGATTTAAGCCCACGTCTTCAGCTAATATAAATATTTCAAAATATCATAGAAAATCTCAATATTCGTGAACGTACAAAACCCTTTCCACGCGAATGTAACTCGCGCTTAGCCATGTTTTTTTTTAAATACTGGCAACACTGGGAAGAATGTGGCAACATTCACGTGCAAAAAGCGGGATGCTTAGCCAAGTTGCCAATCGCTAACGTTTAGCGTATCGTAGTTTTCCCTCTCTGTCACTCTTTCATATTAGTGCAACGAAGACAGGTCTTTCGTTTACGATTGGAAATTAAGCGTTTGCGATTGGCAACTTGTCTAAGCACCCTGTTCAGTTAGTTAGTCTATTTTTTGAAGTTTCGTATAAATTGTGCACAGTTCTGTTATAGAGCTTTGATATAAAGGAAAATGGTGAAAACATCCAATTCTTCGTCACAGCCAAGCATAGACAATTGGATAATGAAAAATCGTCTATCATCATATTTTTTTATATAAAAAAAAACGAAGCACGACGTTGCTGCGCAAAACCCACATCCCGAAATAAAATTAAATAAATGTTTTCACTGTGTCCTAGCATGGCGATATCGGTTGCATTTCCATAATATCCGCTGTGTGCTGGGCCGGAAATGAAACGTACCCACGACTATTCAGAAACGGAAATTCGACGCAAATTCAGTAGATCTCAGTGCATTGCGCTCGGACACGTAAATACACATTATCAGTTAATTGCTTGCCTGATTTACATACAAAACAAGAATGTTATAACTGTTATAAGTATGAGTTGAAACACCGCATGATGACGGCAGCAAGAAACGGCGTTTGTCTCTACCCGAACTGGTGCCGTAAGAGTCGAATGCCGTAAGTGTCACTGACCATTCGTTGAAACATGATCGATAATGGGCAACAGCGTCATCAAAGTGTTCTTTTACTTTATGTGATAAAAAATAAAAAAAAGTGGGAAATGGATAGTGGTAGGTGTCTGATGGATGGGTATTATTCGGCGACTATAAAACTGGCCTTAAAAATAATTAACTATAAACTACATTTTCTAAATTTCCGTTCCGTTACAACGATACAACCTCAGTGCCTTAAGACGAAAGTCTACAATCAATGTGTGTTACCAGTGATGACTTACGGCGCCGAAACGTGCCTTCACCATCGGCCTCATGTCTAAACTCAGAGTCACTCAATGAGCTATGGAGAGGGTTATGCTCGGAGTTTCTCTGCGTGATCGAATCAGAAATGAGGAGATCCGTAGGCGAACTAAAGTTACTGACATAGCTCTCCGGATTAGCAAGCTGAGGTGGCAATGGGCAGGCCACATTGCACGCAGAGCAGATGGTCGATGGGGTCGAAAAGTGCTCGAGTGGAGACCACGGCTAGGCAAACGCAGCGTAGGACGTCCACCCACAAGATGGACGACGATCTTATGAAGGTCGCCGGGACACGCTGGATGCAGGTCGCATCATTCTAACCGGTACATGTGGAGGTCCAGAGGGGAGGCCTATCTTCAGCAGTGGACGTCTTATACTTATAGCTGAGATGATGATGATGACAACGATACAAAATGTATGAAAAAATGGTGACGGAATGGCAAAAATCTATTTTTTTCTCCTATCAAGATCGAAAGAGCTCGAGATTCTGAGTGGAGATACTGGAGGTCATATTTAAAGTTGTAATAAAAAAAAAATGAAGGTACAACTTTGAATAAAATGGCCCTAGTAGGTATTATGAAACCGCAATTAGAATGGGATTCGAAAGTACTGTTGACACAACAGTGTTTATGTAAATCTAGGATATATTCATAGTTATATTCATAAATTCATAATTTACGTGCAGGGTCTTACAGACAATAAATTAATAAATCACTCACTACATCTACGAACAACTTTTTTCTTGGTAAATGTTTTGTCATTACTTGTGTCAACAGTACTTTAAAATCCCTTTTTGATTCCGGTTTGATAATACTATGCAAACAATAACTGTTTTGATACAAACTACCCTCAATGAGTTTGATGATTTCACTAACAGTACTAGGATTACGACAACACGTTGTAAAAGAACGCGTTTTCAAGTCTCTGAATTGCTCCCACATATCGTCAGTTGTAATATGAATAATGTAACCACCAAATGACGATTATTCAGGAGGGCCCAAAAACGACTTTGACATTTATAAAGTATGTTGTATCTTTTTAGTTAATTATCCTATTGAAATGATGTTTATCTTGTTTGTTTTATTTTTGAGAGGTCTATTTGACACACAGTTACTAACTCCGACCACAGTTGTAGTTCAGGAAATGGCTGGTGGTTACGTTGAATATTTTTTGTAAAAATTGTAGATACGTAAATCATCATCATCATCATCAGCCAATTGACGTCCACTGTTGGACATAGGGCCCCAGAGAGTTCCACAAAGATCGGTCGTGAGCTGTCTGCATCCATTGGACATCCGCAACCTTTACCAGGTCGTCGCTCCATCTTGTAGGGGGCCTTCCCACGCTGCGCCGTCCAGTGCGTGGTCGCCACTCGAGAACATGCCGACCCCACCGGTCATCGGTCCTCCGGGCAATATGGCCAGCCCACTGCCAATGCCACTTCAACCTGGCGATTCTTCGGGCTATGTCAGTCACTTTCGTTCTTCTGCGGATCTCGTCATTCCTGATGCGATCTCGCAGAGAAACCCCGAGCATTGCCCTCTCCATCGCTCGTTGAGTGACTCTGAGCCTCCTAATGAGTCCCATAGTGAACGACCGCGTTTCAGATCCGTAAGTAATCACTGGCAACACACACTGGTCGAAGACTTTCGACTTGATACGTAAATAATTTAATGAAAATCATCAATAGTGGATTTCGTAATTAAGTGTAACTCACAAATTGAAACCGAATTGCTTTGTGTTATGAGCCATACAATACAGATGGCGCTTACAGCATTGACATTTATAAAAATATGGTGAGTAGAGTATACTAAGGACATATTTTGTACTTACAAAGTCGTACTTACATTAAAATATTGTCTACGATTTTTTTAAACCTTTACATACGTTAATAAAAAACGCAGAAACCTAATAAAATGGCAAAGTTTTTGTTAACGCATTCGACATTTTTTCCTGGATATCAATATTTTATATACACCGTTCGATAGAGCAGGAAATTTGCAGTCGAACGGTATACTCAATTTCGTCATTTTGGTGGTTACACTCATTCATATTACAACCGACGATATATCTTTGGCAACCTCATGAATGAAGGCAATTGAAAATAATCGGTCTATTACCTACATTAATATCATGAAACGGATGTCGTAATAGACTTAACCTTCAATGCATAAACTTATAATCCAGGTATAAAACATGTTATTTATGCCTAATGAATAATGTAAATGCTAGATCATAACGCACAAGCAATTTTATTAGAAACCTTGTTTTGACAGGTTAAGAGATTACTGCTCTATTTCATGGAATAAATTATACTAAGCTACATTTCGGCACGAGTACGCTAACATGTACGAATGAGCAATGTTTGTGTTTGGCTATTGTGATCAGTATTTGGGACAAAGGGTTGACTGAAAAGCATCCTGTATGTAAAAAATACAAATAATACACTTCCTATTACTTGGAAATGTAAAAAAGCGTGAGGCGTTCCTTTTAAGTTAAATTAATATTCACGTACAGTCGCTATAAGATATATCGTAATGTACTCTATCGTAGTGGCAAGAAAGGCGTGTTCAGATATTTTTGAACGCCCCGGGCGCTACGATATATCTGATGTCGAATGTACTTTTACTCCATTAAAACGTTACAATAGCCTTATCCACGATATATGCCCATCGCGGGCCTACAAGTACGATTAATTATTTGAAATAAATTAAAGAATGTGTGGCCGAAATAAGGCGCCAAGTCCATCTAATTCAACATGACCAAACCTCCGAATTTAAAGGGAACAAGCAAGCAATTTTTAGCCAATCCCTCTTCCTTGTTAGCTGTAAAATATGTCCGGGAGAAAATTGAAAGCGTTAGAAGATTTAAATGTAGAAGAGTCTATCTGTTTTCAGTATAAATATATTTATCTTTGTGACTTAAAAGTTTTTTAAAAGTAAATTCCGTAAAACCATACAACTATAGTCCAAGGGCCCGTTTCTCAAAAGCTTGTAACTTGTAATACAAGTGGAAGTCATTTTTTAACACTATTAATTAGATAAGGACTTCCGCTTGTATTACAAGTTACAAGCTTTCGAGAAATAGGCCTCAGTACTACACCTATGGTCCACAAGTTCAACTCGTAATTATTTAAGCATCAATGGAAATCTTTTACTTTAGTTTTATATACGTTTTTTAATCATTAATGAAGAACTTTGTGTAACAACTGCGTTAATAATATAATAATTACACTAAATCGAAGATATTTGACTTAGTTTTGGACCATAGTTGGGAGCTTTTGGACTATAGTTGGGTAGTTTTACGGTTGTCGTTTTGAGAGTTTCGTAGTAAACCAGTTTCGCCATGTCCGTCTGTCTCGCTATAAATAAATAGAACTCATTACATTAACAGTCCTAGATCGAGTTGACGTTACATTTCGCTGGTGGTAGGACCTCGTGCAGGGTCCGCCCCGATAGCTACCACCGTCTTACCCGTTAACCTGCCTGCCTCTAAATAGTACTGTGTTCCGGTTTGGGGGTAAGATAACCGCTATAATTATTTACTGGCATAGATAGAGGCAATCCATCTAAATCCTCAGGGTAGGCAGCGCATAAACGATTTTTTGGTCACTATGTCCATGGGCCTCAGTTCCTGCTTCCCATCAGGTGGGCTGAGAGCTCAGTTGTCTACCGTAGTCACATAAAAAAAATAAAACATCTGTAAATAGTTTATAACTTTTACTTTCTTATCTTCTCAACCCATAGGTTTTCTGGAAGAGATCGCTCTTTAGCGATAAGACCGCCTTTTGTTTACCTCTTTCAAACATGTATTTTTATTATGTGTTTTGTATTTGTCTTTGAGGTGCAATAAAGAGTCATTGTATTGCATTGAAAATATTTTACCTAGCAGATGAAAAACTTTTACATTGTTTTCACACATACATTAGCCTCTCTCAGTTCACTGCTGGACGTAGGCCTCTCCTGTTAGCTATTCTTATACGTATTTAGAAGGTAAATGCCCATAATCGCCACGCTGGGCAAGCCGAGCGGGTTGGCGATCGCAGTAGAGTGTGACTAGTGTGTACACTAAGATGATGCTGCTGCCCATCATCGGTCTTTTATAAAGGAATTCATTGACACTTATATCCCTTAGTCGACACTCTTGCAACACGGGGAGATTTAGAGTGGTGACAAATGTATTCTTACCGCTGTCACCACTCGACGCGGCTGTTTCATACAATAGTTTGTGCGGAAAGGTAAGTGTTCAAAAGGAATTAAGCTTTTACATCGAAATTGATATTTACTTAGCTCAACTGCGAATAAAAGAAAGTTAATAGTTTGGAAAAGGCTTACCATACGATAATAATATACTATAGATGAACAAACCCCTTATCAAATAACGACAAAAAAAAACAATCAGATTTGAAATATCCTTTATGAACTCAAAATCAATCATTTAAAACTTACAAAATGAAAACCCTTTAACGGGCAGGACTCAAAAAAATCCTGAAAAACTTCAACGCCTTCCATACACAAAAATATGTACTCGAAAATGTACAAAAAGATAGATTACAGACGATGGTTGTTTTTGAGATCGGAGTCCTATAACATTATGCACGACATAATACACGAAGAAATTATTATTAAGATATAGATTGCAGTAATTTTTGTACAGAACTTCTATTTCATAAATTGAAAAGAACTTAAAAGAGCAGGTCATTTAGCAGTACTCAAACGTGACGTCCCTTTTGAGTATTTCATATAAAATTCCATAGTGGTGATCGTTTTGACAGTTCGCAAAAAGATGCTGATTTGACTTGCCAGTCATCATGCCTATTGCTATCTAGCTAATTAACTTTAGCTTTTAGCTGTTTATAAAACTTTGATGCCGAAGTCGCAAATATTGTATTGAAGAAAATTAGACGACAAATACACTCCTTGGTTAAATATCTCCTCCGCATATGCTATTTCGATCCTCTGAAGAAACGTCGCGAACATAAGTGCTACCTCTGGATCTGTAAAGTAAAACAAACACAAATTAGAAAATTTGCAATGAAAATGTCGGTAAATACAAATGCTTTTCTTCGGGAATTTATGAAACTTTCGTTTTTTCGGTTTTTCGGTCACCCCTTCCATCTATTTCAATTGACTTTTACTGATATCTTTTGTAAGTCTCTGACTCTGTACTGATATCTTGTGTAAAAATTCAACTTGATTAACATAGGTTTAGTGCAGAAAATTAAAGTGGAAACTTACAATGATTTTTTTCGAAAGAATCCGAAAAAAACGAGGCGTTTGGAAAAAACCGGCCAAGCGCGAGTCGGACTCGCGCGCGGAGGGTTCCGTACCATTATCAATTTATCATTAAAAAAATACAGTTAAATCAACGCGGGGTCGTTTTAGGTATTATTTTTATGTTTGAGTGTGTTTATGTAATTTTTATGTATTTATGTGTGTGTAAATTTAGGTTTAGAATTCATGTAATTTTGATTATTTTATTTCTTTAGTGTTTAAGGTGTATTGTTTCACTGCTCCTTGTAGCCATGTTTATACATATATTAAATGATGTTCCATTAATGTTAAATCAACCTACCTCAAAAACTATAAGAGATAATTTAATCAAAGTAAAAATCGTTGATAGGGTTCATTAATATGCATAACACACATATACAGGGTGTTTTTTTTTCGACCGTTCAAATTCTACGTAGTGAATGTGTAGGTCATACTGACCAACTTTTACTATGGGGACAAAGTCGAAATCGCGAAAAAAAAATCAGCTGTTTCATACATTTCGGCCGGCGTAATGCCGCCAATTTGTATGAAACAGCTGATTTTATTTTCGCGATTTCGACGTTGTCCCCATAGTAAAAGTTGGTGAGTATGACCTACACATTCACTACGTAGAATTTGAACGGTCGAAAAAAAAACACCCTGTATATATATTTTTTTTGTTTTAATTTTATACCGCGTAGATTAAATAATAGAGGGGGGGGAGACACATTTTTCAGATTTTGAGAGCTTATATCTCGAAAACGGTTCGCTTAGATAAAAATGTGATTCCTAAACGAAAAAATATTATTTTCAAAGACTTTTCTATTGATACACCACATGCATATACATCTGAAAAAAAATCTATCCCTCAGTTACATGTATGGAGGGAGCCACACCCAATTTTTTTTTTTTATATAGTATCATAACTCTGTAGCGGTTCATACAACACATATCCTTACCTTTCGTTACTGTAGTATTTATAGATTCCGAATAAATCGGCTGTGACAGACGGACAGACGAACATGACGAATCTATAAGGGTTCCGTTTTTGCCATTTTGGCTACGGAACCCTAAAAACCGATTTTTTTCGGCAATTTTTTTTCTTGTCTTCTTACCTTAATTTTATTGTCTTAATAGTCACGGAACATATTCAAAAAGTAGTAGACTAAATTGACCACCATAATATGTATTACTACCTTCTTGCAAATAAATGATTTGAATTTGAATTTTGAATTTGATTTTGAACTATATTTTTGGGCGATGGTACCAACCTGAACTAACAGCTAGTCTGGGGTCTATTTCTGGGATGAAAAGAGGAGTATTCGCGTATGTAGTTATCTCAGCTCGGTCCAGTCTCAAATTCTTCAGGTAAGGTATAACCATTGTCACTGTCAACTGCACTGAAATAAAAAAAACACGCATAAGAAATAAATAAATATCTTGAGACATCTTGGAGTTAACATCGTGGACACAAATCCACCTAGTCACACGGTGGGCTCAATTAAAGCTTGTGATGTGGGTACCAGGCGACGATACTTATAAATTATAATGGATAGATACATAAAGATACTTAAATACATAAGACAGCCATGTCTAAGGAACAAATACTTGTGATAAATAAATACACAAATAATGCTCTGGGATTAGAACCCAGAACCTCCAGCGTCATAGGCAGGGTCACTACCAACTAGGGTACAGAGGCTTACAAATGGGAAATCGCGCAAAAAATCTCCTAATTATGAGTTAGTTGTGCCTTGATTGATACATCACATCACACATCTATGTTAGTCCACCGCTGGACGTAGGTCTCTTCTATTAACTATGCGTACAGACGCATTAGGAGGTAAACGCCCATAATCGCCAAGCTGGGCAAGCGGATTGGCGATCGCAGTGATCTGTCCACTATGATGACGCTGCTGCCCATCATCAATCTTGTAGAATGGTCAGTGATACTTTAATCCCTTAGTCGACTCTTACGACACCCGCAGAAGGAGTTGGGGTGGTGACAAATGTAATTCTTACTGCCGTCACCACACGGCCAATTAATCAAGTAAAAGTAGAGTAAGTAGTAGTTAACCCCTTACCGCATGAATAAAAAATAAATTTGTTTAAATTTGAACTCTAATGGCAATCAATAGAGTTCAATTTTATAGCGGCCATATATGGCTTCTATGCGGTAAGGGGTTAAGTATCAATTACTTAGCTGATGATTAGGAGTTTTTCGCTATTTCTTAGTTGTCTTCATAGTAAACGTTGCTCAGCTTAACCGTCATGGTACCCTATGTCTCTAGTACCCTGTTTACTCTTACTCAACGGCTCAGATGTAACCCTGTATTTTGTCCCACTCCATCCCCCCTTGTTCATAAAAACATCGCCTTAGACCAATGTCGTAGCCAGGTGCGGACGGTCCGTCTGTGGAATGAGCTCCCTGCCGAGGTTTTCCCGTTGGACTACAGTATGGAGTTCTTCAAAAGAAGAGTGTACAAGTTCTTATTGGGTCGGCAACGCGCATGTGACACCCCTGGGGTTGCAGGCGCCCATAGGCTACGGTGACTGCTTTCCATCAGGCGGGCCGTATGCTTGTTTGCCACCGACATGGTATAAAAAAAAAAGGTGGCTTATGATCAAGGATCGGACAAACGCCCGTCATTTTGAAAACATAACCCTGTTCCAAACAGTAGACACTTCCTTATCTTATGATGTTAACACATATCATTTAGTATGATGTTTTTGTAATAACACTAACACAAAGTATCTATTTCGGAGATCCCAACTCTTTCTTACTTGCACTAGTTATTCATATCATGATTGTGACCAATAAACGATTTAAGTTAAATAATTAAAATACGCGATATACATGATCCGTTTAAATAGTTTTACTTCGAGAATAATTATCGCAGTAACCGAAGAAGATATTATACACTCAATTCATCGAAATTTAATATCAAAAATTCTTAATCGTTTATGGGTAACAAATTCACAATCATGGTGCGTACAAGTAAATAGGAGTTGCAATCTCCGAAATACATACTTTGTGATAGTGTTATTAAAAACATATCTTATACAATAAAATAAGTTACCATCATAAGATAAAAAAGATAAAGAAGTCTCTACTGTAATGAACAGGGTTGTGTTTTCAAACTGACGGGCGTTTGTCCGATCCTTGCTTATGATGGTCCCGTTTTATCTATTTATCGTGCTACGCATCACTTTAGCACTTACATACTTGTTAGAACCTGACGGCAACAACGACATCATAATATAGGCCTACAGACTCCTATTTCACCCCGTTGACATGCTACAATTGGAAATTTACTGTTTCTCCAATCGGGGGCGTCTATAGGCTACAGTTATCGCTTACCATCGGAAGGGCCCTGCGTTGGTTTGCCATCAACATAAAATGTAGTGCAGGAACTTTAACACATCAGCAGTAAATGACAACTTTTGTACGAAGCAAAATTACAATTGTCACAAAAAACATAACAATTATAATGAAATTACAACACAAGCCGAACCTCGTGTAAAGTTTTGATGACAATTGTCCTAAACATTGCGACAATTGTCACGGGTTACAGAAATCAAAAAGTATTAATTAACGATGTAATAACGGCAAACAAGCACGTGGACAATAGTCTGATAGTAAGCGATAGCAGTAGCCTACGGAGACCTGTGACGTCAGTGACAGTGATAACTATTATACAATTGTAACACTTGTTATTATAGTGAAATAGGAGCCTGGTGCGGGCGCGTTTGACGCATTTTAATACTGCGCACGCGACAGGCATCCGCGCCATCTAACGTACACTAATGTACACTAATAAATAAAACACTTACAGTAAGTTATGCCTGTGAAACCAGAAGTCACTATAGGTTCTCTGCCTCTCAGATAATACTTGACGATGGTCGTATTGGAAAACTTAGAAACAGAATTAAAATCGATGGCAATCACCAAATTGTCGGTTTTCCTGTCGATACTGAAACAGAAATGAGCAATACAGAATCTCTACGATTTTATCTACCGGGGATTAATATTTAACGATATAAATCAACTATCTCATTTTACATTGGAGTAAATACATTATGATGCATTCTAGTTCATCATCATAAACTTAAGAGATATTCTCTTGTCGGTGGAGTAACTTCCAGCCCTCTCTATCTTGTGCTAGCACTTTGACACACTGATACGACACTACTCCCGCTCTTTCCATCACTTGGTCCATGTAACTTCGCCTAGGTCTGCCTCTTCCTCTTCTACCTTCTATCTTGCCCTCAAGGATGGTTTTGAAGAAATGTTCGTGTCGAATTAAATTTCCAATCATCTTTCCGCGTCTCACTTCGAAGGTGTTCATGATTGTTCTTTTCTCATCCACTCTATGCAGCATTCTAGTTTTCTTGACTTTATTTGGGACTAAAACTATGTTCACACTATATTCATAGTACAGCCGCCATCAGATATATCATGGCGTCCGGAGCGTTTAAAAATATCTCAACACGCTTTTATTGCCATAAAGATAGAGGCATGTTCACATATTTTTGACCGCTACGAACGCTATGATATATCTGATGGCGACTGTACGATCGTTGCAAAAAATTTATTAACAATTTGTATCCTTATACCACCGGCAGACCGGCACACGTTCAGTTTATTCATAATATAAACAAAGAAAAAAAACTCGTTCACCAACGTCCAAGGAGGGCATAGAACCCGCGGGCCACGTACTCAGCTTTCACGACTGAGGGTTAGTGATCGGATTTTTGGGTGCAAAAAACAAAACTTGTCAAGTAGACATGAAAGAACATATACATCCAGAGAATATACTATACCTACACATTGTAAGTTCAAGATTCCGATGTAGACAATAAAATTGTATACAGATTTTTCAATAATATTCGCATTTTTTCTTGGCCAAACTGTTCCTTTATGTCAATTTTTAAAGTTTTGTTAAATACCTATTTGCACCCATAGTTCCGATAACTGGTCTACTACCGCGTAAAACGAAGTTCGTAAATTTCGAGGATTTTTCTCAGTCACTCCAACGAAGACGTCATTAGAGTAAGAGAGAGAAATCCTCGAAATTTACGAATTTCGTTTCTCGCGGTAGGGTAAACTTAAGATTATTAAAATTATACGTAAACTTACTAAAACTCCGCAACTAAGCCATCTTTTATTCCAGAATAATCTGCAGTTATCTGGGATAGTGACATGTTTACATTCGGATAGTTGAAGTTAGAAAGAGCCCGGTACAGAGGTTCTGGGACCTGTCTGCCAGATATTTTACACTTTGAGTGATCAGCGAAGAATTTGCGGATGCAAAACGTGTCGTATACTTGGCAGGGACGCTCGATTTCACCGTGGACATCTTGAGTGTAAGCATGAAAAAAAATTAAAATGTAAACTTATCAACACTTAACCAAGTTGCCAATCGGTAACGCTTAGTAGCGTATCGTAATTTTCCCGCTTTGTCACTCTTCCATATTAGTACGACAAAGACAGTTAGCGATTGGCAACTTGTCTAAGCACCCAGAAACTACTCGAAGAACCCTCCTTCTCCCCATTGCTTGAGTCGACGCCCTATGCCCCGCACTAGCAGTTTCGCGTCAATATCGTCAAATAAAGAAAATAATATGGAAAATTTAACTGTCTCTCGGGAAAGTCAAATTTATCATAAGTATAAGGTATCTATATAGAAAGATACATATACAGGGTGGAACGGAACGTCGATCTTTACCGTTACCGACCGAGTCTACCAATTGTCAGTGTAGTACCAAAATCGAAATATAAAAAAAAATTAACCCCTCATACAAAGTGACTGATTACTTAGAGCTCAATAGTATGAAAAATTCAATTTTCCATGTACGTTTTCGATGTTGGTCCCTTAGGCCTTGGTCGTACTGCACACGCCGTACACAGCCGACAACGTCCCGTCGCACGCAGCGTCTGAATGGTGTATGGCGGGGGACGCCGCACGCAACGGGCGAAAACGACCACTCCCGAGCATTCTCGAACACATCATTCAGACGCTGCGTGCGACGGGACATTGTCGGCTGCGTTCGGCGTGTGCAGTACGACCAAGGCCTTACTGAAAGTTCATCGTAGGTTGTAGAGTCGGTCGGTAGTGGGAGATCGTCGTTTCGTTCCACCCTGTATAAGAGCATTGCGAATGTGGTTATTTTATAATAATCATCATTATACACAGTCATAAACACACTTTTTACTGTCGCTGTTTTAAGTAGTCATTGAATTGACAGATTGAAGTGCTGCTGTGGTAGGGGAACCTTCGAATTATTCACTTACAATGATGTGCCTATGAGGATACGGAAAAACAGCAAATTCCTGACCAAATTTAAAGTCAAAAATGTCGTAAGTTTGCCGGTTTCCTTTTTTACGTTGTGAGGCATTCCAAATACAAAAAAACATCACAATTCTTGCTTCTTTTAGCCTCAGGAATATGCTATTAAAATGTTTCCGTTTCTTTTGTGGCAACGGTACCGGGGGTTATACCGGTTCGATTAAAAGTCCGTGATATCAGTGACAGAAAAGGATGAAACCAAACTTATAATAGACTGCGTAAGTATAAGTAGTCGCGTAGCGAGGCCGAATATTGACACAGAGCCTACAAAGTTTGGGTACCATCGGAAACGAAAGGCTGTCTTTATCGCACTAACATGACATAGTAACACAGAGGGAAAACTACGATACGCTACTAAGCGTTAGCGATTGGCAACTTGGCTAAGCATCCAGGTGAAGCAATTTACGTTCGCTGTGACAGTAAGCTAACTGCGCATATTTTCTACCAGGTTAGACCCGGTACCGCAGCAAGCGTGTTAAGTATAGAGCTTTTCTCAAACTTGCAATGAAATAAAAAATCGGAAGCCAATTTCATAGTACATAAACAAATAAGTCGAAGAACGAAATTAATCTACGTACCTACTACGTATCTACGTACTTAACGTCAACATTTCATTGCAAGATTGAGAAAAAATACGAGTATATATTATTACCTAACACTTACCCGGATTTCCATCATCAAAATCAAACCTATACTGGCTTTGATTATAGAAATATCCATTATTTTGATTTAAATCATAGTCGTTCATAGGGTTTGGTAAATTACCATAGGTATTTATAACGTAATCATGTCCGCGAATAGCAAAATTATTCCCATCGTAAGATGTAGCGTGAATACCATAGTAACAAAGTAACAAAAATGGTATGCCGAAATAGATGAACATTGTTCTTTTGTTATGCCAATAAATTGCGTTGGTTAACTAGTTTTATAATGGCGCTAGCATGATTAAAAGCCGTTATTTTATGCGGTGTGTAAGGTCAAATAAATGTAAAAGAGTACAGCGTGTGCTTTTTATGATTATTTGGAGGGATTAGATAACTCAGAAAACCTACCAGTCCTATCACGAACTTTGGAAATCGTAAATTTAAGCCGAGTGACAGAAACAGCGACCTTGAACTTCGAAATCCGCTAATTACGGCGATTTTTCTCTGTCACTCTATAATGACGCCTTCGTAGGAGTAACAAATTTTTATGAATTTCGGTGTTCGCGATAGTAGGCCAGATGCTCGAATGGACCATGTGAATTTGTGTATGGAAGGTGGATCAAAAATCATTAGATGTGATTTTTTTGTTTGTTTCATTCTATTATTCAATTTCATTGACTGACATAGGTATTCATATTTTAGAGTAAATGGGATGTATGGGAAACTGTTTTATAAAAAAATAAAAAAAAAAAAATAAAAAATAAATATCTTGGGACATCTCACACAAATCGACCTAGTCCCACGGTAAGCTCAATTAAGGCTTGTGATGTGGGTACCAGGCGACGATATATATAATAGATAGATACGTATACAGTGTGTGGCCTACAACCGGGGTGAAAATTTAAACGGTGCATTAATAAGCTGATCAACAATCATTTCCACATATTGTAATTAAAAAAAAAAAAAAATTAATTTTTTGTTCATGTATTTTTCATTATTATGGGTTCATTTACTTGAATTAAAAGTTATCAATAACTTATCATTTTTGAATCATTGAAAAATGTACAATTTTTTTTTAAACCGTATCAAATTAGTGTAAAAATGCAAACAAAATTATTGTTATGACTTCCTACCTGGTATACTATCAAGATGTCTTGCGACTGACAAGCTACGACATCGTGATGCCAAGATCCAGTACTAAAGGTCCATAGCTTTGAATGACAATATCTCCGAACTTAACCACTTTGAAACACCGGGACCTTTACAGGATTATTGCTGATAGTCTAAGGAGTCACTCATTTCATTTTTCTCCCGTGTTAAAGACCACACACTGTAGATACTTAGATACATACACAGCCACGACCAAGGAACAAACATTTGTGATAAATAAATACACAAAGAATGCCCTCGCCGGGATTCGAACCCGGAACCTCCAGCTTCGTAGGCAGAGTCACTACCAACTAGGCTACAGAGGCTGACACACAAATACAAAATGGTACATATGGTTTTACATAGAAAATTGGTAGAATTACGGGCATTCTGCCCATTGACAGTGATTTATGACAAGTGCCGAGTGGTGACGGCAGTAAGAATACATTTGTCACCGCCCCAACTCCTACTGCGGGTGTCGTAAGAGTCGACTAATAATAATATAATATAATAATAATCAATTCTTTATTTTCAGACTTGTGTCCATAGTATGTTAGTTACATTGACCTTAAAACTAGTGTTAGTGACTTATAAAACTAATTTTACAATCAGTGCCAGAAACTACTTGACGTACGTCCATGTAGTCCTGACCTGGTTAATCCAATGCCACATAAAGGGGCCGTCGTACCTTCCAGCAAACACCTTTAGAATGCTGTTTTGACTCCATCTAATGCGACCCATCAGTGACGTGATTTTATTGCGCATTATCGCGTGAAAGTCATTCGTGCGCGCTTTGGCGAACATTTCCGACGCACTGCACCATTTGGGGAGCCTCAACAACATTCTAAAGGCGTTATTGTATTGGATACGTAGGGCGTTGTACGCTCGTTTGGTATACCGAACCCACAGACCGCTAGAGTAAAAAGATGTACAGTATGTCTTAAATAACATAACTTTTACTTCCTCGGAGCATCTAGCGAATCTGCGAGCCAGCATGTTACTTTTCACTGACAACGCCCTACGCTCTCTCTCTATGTCACTATCATCACATAAGTCATCCGTTAGAATGTGACCAAGGTACTTAAAGCGGTCCACTATCTTAAGTACAACCCCACCAAGGGTCACAGGAGGAATAAAATACGGTTTAATTTTACCCGCCTTAAACACCATAACTACACTCTTGGTGGCGTTGTACACAAGTCCGTGCGCAATGGCATACTCCTCACACCTGGCCACAAGTTGTCTGAGGGCCCCTATAGACGGGCTCAGCAGCACCATGTCATCTGCGTAGCTTATATTGTTGACACAAGTGTTTTCAATAAAGCATCCAGCATGCATGCTGCTGAGCTCGCCTATTAAATCGTTCATATAAAAATTGAACAGTTTAGGGGATGTTAGGCCCCCCTGCCTTACTCCACATTCCATTTTGTACTCCGTCGACAGAGCCCCGGCCCATCTCACCTGGTTAATTTGATTTCGATACCAGTATCTTAGTAATTCTGTGCAGTCACCCGGAACACCTGCTTCCTCCATCTTCCTCCAAAGGATACTATAATTGACTCTGTCAAATGCCTTGGAGAGATCCAGGAAGCAGGAATATATCGGTGTTTTCCTGTCCGTGTAATGTCCGACAGTATGCTTCAGGCACATAATAGCACTCTCTGTAGATAGCCCAGTCCTGAAACCGAACTGGGCGTCACAGATGTAAAGGTACTGATCCAGTATCGCGTTTAGCATACCATCGAGCACTTTCACAGCAGTTGTAGCGAGAGAGATGGGCCGATAGTTCCCCCTGTCCGACAGATCACCCGTTTTATTCTTTACAATGGGGACCACTATGGTTCTCATGAGGGCAGAAGGCAAATAGGAATGACCAATACACATATTAAAGAGCATAGAGAGCACCCTGGGCAAATGCACACCAGCATATTTAAAATGCTCAATGCTATGTCCGTCGTAGCCAGGTGATTTCCCTCTCTGCATTTTATTTATCACCTCAGCAGTCATTTCAGGGGTTATCACAGTCTTTATCGGCTTAACGACGGCCCCAACACCACTTACATTAAGTACAGCATCCCGCTGAGAAGTCTCTGTTGCAGGAAACGCCTGGGTTTCCTGCAACAGAGACCTCACAGCAATATGCTCCCTAAATAGCTCAGCGATGTCTCCATGCTCACTCTTACCGTCTACACTCACAGGCAAGCCCGGCGCCACATTCATACGCTTGGTCATCTTCCAGAAGTCGCTAAATTTACTTTCCTTGTGGGCCAGAGCGAGTTTGTCCATGCTCAACTGGTCCTGTCTGTCTTGGCACCACTTTAGTTTAGCTTTAAACTCTTTCCTACTGCTGGTCATCTGCTGAAACTACCGACGACTAAGGGATTGAAGTGTCATTTACCATTATTTAATAAAAGATTGGTGCGGCTCCAAGACCAGAGCTCGAAGCCTATTCTGCTGCAGCGGGGAGTTAGGCAAGGAGATGTCATCTCCCCTAAGCTGTTTACCGCTGCACTGGAGGATGTCTTTAAGACTCTGGACTGGAGAAGGCTGGGTATCAACATAAACGGAGAGTACCTCACTCACCTTCGATTCGCTGACGATATAGTAGTCTTGGCTGAGACCTTGGAGGACTTAAGGACTATGCTCGTTGACCTCAGTAAAGCCTCCGAGCGAGTTGGTCTTAGGATGAACATGGATAAGACGAAAATCATGTCGAATTCCCATGTAGCACCAACTCCCGTAATAATCGGAGACTTTACACTCGAAGTTGTAGACGAATATATATACCTAGGGCAAACTATTCAGTTAGGTAGGTCCAACTTCGAGAAAGAGGTCAATCGTCGAATCCGACTCGGTTGGGCAGCGTTCGGGAAGCTACGACACATATTTTCGTCCAATATTCCGCAGTGTTTGAAGACGAAAGTCTTTAATCAGTGTGTGTTGCCAGTGATGACATACGGTACTGAAACGTGGCCGCTTACAATGGGTCTCATAAGAAGGCTCAAAGTCACCCAAAGGGCAATGGAGAGGGCTATGTTAGGAGTCTCTCTGCGTGATCGGATTAAAAATGAGACCATCCGCTGCAGAACCAAAGTAACCGAAATAGCTCTCCGAATAGCTAAACTGAAGTGGCAGTGGGCGGGGCACATTGCGCGTAGAACCGATGGCCGTTGGGGCGGGAAGGTTCTTGAGTGGCGGCCACGTACCGGAAGGCGTAGCGTGGGTAGGCCCCCCACAAGGTGGACCGATGACCTGGTGAAGGTCGCAGGAGTCCGCTGGATGCGGGTGGCGCAGGACCGGTCATTGTGGCAATCTTTGGGGGAGGCCTATGTTCAGCAGTGGACGTCTTTCGGCTGATATGATGATGATGATGATGATGGTGCGGCAGCAATTTCATAATAATGGACACATTACTGCGATCGCCAATCCGCTTGCCCGTGATGTGATGATGTGTAGTACAAATGCAAGTATCAATTAGTTGTTGAAAAGTATGCGAGTAGCCTGCATGCACGCCGTTCAAATCCCTTGCACGCTGCACGCTCCGCCGAACGTGCCGTTCGACGCTCGGCATTCTGCTCCGCTCCTTTTACGGCCCGGCCACGACATTCGTCTAAGGCGACCAGCGGCGAGCGAATCCATGAGTTGGAGCGGGATGCCGATATGAGTACGAGAGGGAGCACCATACGTTTTCCGCTAAGCCGGTCGCCTTAGACCGATGTCGTGGCCGCTGCGTAAGGCCCGAGTGGCGAGCGTCAAGCGGCATGGCCGGCGGAGCCTGTTGTAATTGTGTTTACCCTATTGTTACGATCAACGAGATAGCGAGAGCTCTATATGCTTATTTACTACAGTTGCCACAGATATATCATGAATAATGAATGCTCATTCAAAAATGTTCACGCCTTTATTGCCATAACGATAGAGGCGTGTTCAGATATTTTTTATCGCTCCGGACGCTACTATATCTCTGATGGCGACTGTACCTGTACTTGATTATTTTTTATATTATAACCTGCGGCCATATATAACATGGACGTCTAACGTCAGCTCAAAAATGCCCCCTAAAACAGTTGTTCAATTGTGCCAAGATGGGCAGGACATAGCGCTTTTCTTAACACCGCGCATATTTTGGCGCAACATCTTTGACAAGTGTTTATAGAATATAGCCAATCAAAACTATTTTAAATGGCGGTTTAAGTTTTTATGGGTTGACATTGAAATTCATTGCCGTGATGAATTGAAGAAGGGGTGACACTTGACAACTAAAATTCAGGATCGTTTTTGAAAGGCAATTTAGTATGGCGTGCCGCTTCCATGTTTTATTTGTTCGTAGATTATAACTTGATAAGATGAACACCCTTTAAGAAAATGTCTAGGTGTGCCCATTTTGAATATTCATTAGGTACATGTTATAATCCAACAATACATGCTCATACAATTCAAAGATAATAATAGGTTGTGGTAAGTGTTGGAAGGGCTGCAACTTTGTTTCATACATAAATCACGCAAACACATTATTTTTGTTCATGTGAATGAAAATGAAACATCTAAATATTTAGCTTGCGTATTTTAAATGTATAGTTTTTTCGTTTAAATATAAAACAACTTCTTTTTCCATAATGTGTAATCAAAATAGGGTATGTAAATGTTTTATAAGGCTGTTTTATATTTTGTCATCTCTCCATTTAAATGTATTAATTTACATACGAAGAAAACCGGGTAAAAATCGTAGGTACCTATATTCTGCTCTAGGGAGTTTACTTTCCATTTGAATATTATAACATATCACTAGGGTTAGGATTTTGGTGGCATTTATTGAACATAGAGCAGTGGAGTCGATGTTACAAACATTTTTAAGTTGAATAAATGATTAACTTATAAAATAATAACGAAATAGTGTTCATTTCAAGCTGGATTTGTGAAGGAATTTAAATAAATAACATGAATTTTATTTTAAAGAAACTAGAAAAATATTATTTTTAATTAAAAATGTTGGTATATGAGAAAATTTATTTATTTAATTTTTAAGGTTCTAGTTCTCTCAAAGACCGTAAATATTATATAATAATCATATTATTATGCTATATTACAAAGAATGATTGAACTTCAATTCATAGGTAGTCAAATATTAAAGATGAAATTATTTAATACTTAAAATTAGCGAAACCCTGTGTAAAAGAATATACTCATTTATTATTTCTGATTAATTAATTATTCAATCAATCATTAAAAAATTAAACAACGACTCCACTGTTCTCTGTCTACGTAATGCCACCAAAATTCCTAACCCTACATATCACATATTATTGTATCATTGAATTCTCAAAGAAGCGCGCCTTTTCTTTGTTTTTCATTAAAAGGTACATTGAAACTAGGCGGATTAAGAGTAGTCATGAAAGCACTCATTTCACCCTCGAAATTTTGGCTGATGATTATGAAAAACTAAATCTAATGAAAAAAAAACCGGCCTAGAGCATTTCGGGCCATGCTCAGTGTAGGGTTCCGTAGTTATTCAAAAACGGCTGGGCCGATTATGTTCGAAATAGTTTTATTTTAAAGTATTGTACAAGTTCACTATTCATGATTTTTACATATTTTTGGACCTACGGATCAAAAGCTTACTATTATTTTGCATACAACTGTAGTGTAGGTACTAATAGGTAATAAAATACTTAACAACTTTCATATTTTATTTTCAAAAACAATATTTCACAAATAATTTAAAATATGCCATGCACGCATGTGGTAGCGAATTTTTATAGATAGGTACTTTTTAATCTTTTTATAAAAGTTTAATGCCGAAATCACAAATATTGTACTGAAGAAAAATAGACGAAAAAAATACTCCTTGGTTAAATAACTCCTCCAAATAAGCAATTTCTATATTCTCCAGGAACATCGCGAACATTTGTGGAACCTCTGGATCTGTGAAGCAATAGTTATTTATGATGAATACAAGTGAAATCGGACTGTCAAATTTTGCCACTAAATTTAGGATCCATTTTTTGAAAGCCAATTTTATATTTGACCATATTTTATCACGGATTATTAACCTGCGGGATTACTTATTTATTTATTTAAACTTTATTGCACAATAAAAAAGTACAAACGGAGGACTTAATGCCTTAAGGCATTCTCTACCAGTCAACCATTGGGCAAAAAGAAAGGTTTGTGTGCAAGCTTTGATTATTGTCATTTATGTCAAAAATTATGTGTAATCTTTGAGATATATCGAAGCTGCCACGGTGCTCAAAAATATCTGAACATACACTCTACACCTTAACAATATGCTCCGATATACAGAGTGGCCCATTCGAATCGGCCAGTATGGGAAAGTCTGAAACTATAAGACATACGAAGATGTGTTTTTAGGAACCATGTCACCGATTTTGATAAAAAAAAAACTGCATTTATACATTTGAAAAAAATAACTGTACCCAGCTAGGGAAACGAACCCGGTGTAAAAAAAAAAACTTAAATTTTTTTTTCAGATATCGACCTACGTCTTAAGCAGTAAATATCTCTAAGAAACATGATGTCTAAAATTAATGGAATTCATTGTTTTCACGTACTTAAATTTATTTTACTAGGTGTTTGTTGTGTAAATCTTAAGAAAAAAGTTTTTTTTTCATATTTATCAACGTAGTTTTCCTTATTATTAAAATCGATGAGATGGTTCCTAAGAACAAATCTTCGTATATCTTATAGTTTCAGACTTTCCCATACTGACCGATTTGAATGGGCCACCCTGTATTATGAGGTCGATTAAAAAAAGTATTAAGGGCTTAAACAAAACAAGATCACGATTGTGTCCACTGTGTTACGAAAATTAGTCACAAACTATATGAAGGGTCCACGGAAAGAACATGTCTAGTCCTTGCGAAAATCAGGGCTTTGCACCTCGTTCCGTTAAAAGTAAGGCTGTTTTTCTTTCTGAAATTTAAAATGACTAGGCATGTTTTTTCCGTCGACCCTTCATATGGTGTACTTCTACCTATACTCTGTCAAAAACAAGCTTTGGCAGTAGAAAAAGGCAGCCAATTTAAAAATTGTAGGGGGGTTGTTACCATGATGTACTGAAGCGATTGACCGCGTGGTGACGGCAGTAAGAATACATTTGTCACCACCCCAACTCTTCCTGCGGGTGTCGTAAGAGTCGACTAAGGGATTGAAGTGTAACTGATCATTTATTTGATAAAAGAATGATGATGGGCAGCAGCGTCATCATAGTGGATGCCAATCCGCATGCCCAGCGGGGCGATATGGGCATTTACCTCCTAATGCGTCCACACGCATAGTTAATAGGAGAGGCCTTGTGCAGTGAACTGATAATGATGGCGATGATGACAAAAGCGATTCAGTTTAGGTTCGGGGAAAGGGACAGTGATATACGACTTGTATAGCCTTGTCCCTTTCTCTCGACCACTGAACCGCATTAGTACGTCATGGTAATCCCCCAGATGCGTATGGTTAATCGCTCATAGAAAATTAGAATTTGCCGAATTCTTTCAGTGCCCAAGTTTTAATTCGTAACACAAAAATGACGTTATTTTTTTTTTTGATTTATGAAATGCCTTCAACTATTTTTTTGCCATAAATCTGGGGCCTATTTCTCGAAAGCTTGTAACTTGTATTACAAGCGGAAGTCCTTATCTAATTAATAGTTTTAAAAAGAGACTTCCACTTGTATTACAAGTTACAAGCGTTCGAGAAACGGGCCTCTAATGGCCATACTAACCTGAACTAATTGAAAGTCTGGGGCCTATTTCTGGAATGAAAACAGGAGTATTTGCGTATGTAGATATCTCAGCCCGGTCCAACCGCAGATTCTTCAGGTTAGGTATGATCACTGTGACCGTTAATTGCACTGTAAAAAAAATAACATAATAATTATTTTTTTATACTAGCACAACAATGCGGCTCCACTCCACCTAATCGTAAGTGAAAAGTAGTGTCCAAATCGCGGCCGCAACGAACAGTAGACCAGGATGCTTAGCCAAGTTGCCAATCGCTAGCGCTTGCTAGCGCATCGCAGTTTTCCCTCTCTGTCACTGCTTCATATTAATGCGACAAAGAGGGAAAACTACGATGCGCTAGCAAGCGCTAGCGATTGGCAACTTGGCTAAGCACCCTGCATGCTTAGCCAAGTTGCCAAGCGCTAGCGCTTAGTAGCGCATCGTAGTTTTCCCTCTCTGTCACTCTTTCATATTAGTACGACAAAGACAGTTAGCTACGATTGACGACTAAGCGCTAGCGATTGGCAACTTGGCTAAGCACCCAGCAGTAACCTGTCAGTTGCCACCGCCTTGCTGGCCCGCTAGATGCTTCTTCCCGCTTCGCTTAAAGGGCTTTTAACAGCCGTGAGTAATAAATGCATGAGAAATGACAGATTCTAACGAAAGTTACGTGACTATTTCCATTATGGTCACGTGACTTATCGCTTATTGTATGTACGATTGCAGAATGGCATCATTCATTAATTCAAACATTCATTCAAATGGTTAATCCAAATGTATGTGTGTATGTGTATGTTATGCTTAAAAATATCTGAACGCGCCTTTGTCGTTATGGCAATAGAGGTGTGTTCAGATATTTTTGACTGCTACGATATATCTAATGGCGACTGTACAAGCTTGAGAATTGCTCACCGAACAGCTAGGATGAAAAATAATACACAGAATAAGTTAAACTCTTGGTAGGTACTGCAATAGTAGTTTATGGAACCGTACGTAATGAGTGGGTTTATGAAACGAACCGAAGGTGAGTTTCATAATAGCATCACAAGACTGTTGTAATGCCTAATTACGTAAGTATAGTTGCATACACTACTTTATCTATACACATATCATAATACACAATTTTCAAGTAATTATTACAAGTATTCACAAGTTTTCACTCGTGCTCGTAAGCCCACAAACAAAAGAGAGCTCGGAATGATGGCGATTAGAATCTCTGACATTTTTTAAAAATCATATTCAATCGAGTGAACTCCCTATTCTTGTGTCACTCGCTATGAAAATATCGTCCGATTGTAACTAAAAAACATACTGAATTAACGTTTTGTGTCGATGACTGGCTGAATATCTACAGATACCAGAATAGACACCCCACTTGAATTTGACAGCTGTTCCAAATTTAAAACTCATAACCTCGTGCAATATAATATAACAAATAATGTTGACTTTAATGTATGTGCTAAATACTGATGATTGGTAATGCTGGTCATTGTATATTGTTTCTGAACGCATTTTAGAGCACTAACAATATTTGTGTAGATAAAAATAACATAGGTACTTACAGTAAGTTATGCCTGTAAAATCATTGGTTACTATAGGTTCCCTTCCTCTTAGATAGTACTTTATGATAGTGTTATTCGAAAACTTAGAAACAGTATTAAAATCGATAGCGATCACCAAATTGTCAGAATGTTTGTCGACACTGAAACAAAAATAAAACAAATTATTGTCAATACGGGTAAGACCGTCTATCAGGAAAGTCCGTCTACCAACTGATTTCCACCCCTAACTCAACAATATAAGACGCATAAGACGGACTTTCCTTACAAATGAAATATGCTGGACTTACCCACACTGACCTTAATGTCCTTTACATGCAACAGTGTGAATTCTGATTAAGGTCTAAGCCCACTAGACCGTACCATATCATGACCATAGCATGAACGTATCAGACAAAAAAATGACTATTCCCACTAGGACGCTCCGGCGCTGGCCAACACCGTCTCATACTTTTCAATACAAAGAATATTTTTTTGTCTGGTACGTTCATGCTACGGTCATGGTATGGTACGGTCTAGTGGGTTTAGACCTAAAGAGGACGAAAAATTTGAGTGAAAATAATAAGTGGGAAATATTTTTTAGACCTTTAAGAGCAAATAGGAGCTGTGTCGTTTTTGAGCCCAGCTCTCAGTTTGACATGTTTTTATCTTTCTACTGCTCGATTTCAGCACTCTTTTATTCGAAGAATAACTCCTCAGTAATTTGACACTAGTAGGTATCTATCTAATAAGGGTACCTAAGCGTTATTCTTCAAATGAATGTTTGGTGAAATCGAGCCTAAACATTCTTTCAACGGACACCGGTTAAGTCCTTCTTAATAAAAAAGTTGAGTTTGTAAAAATGGCTTATTATTCTTATTAAATTAATATACGTAATGCTTGTTAAATATATTTTCGTAAAGTACTCAGATAAAAAAAATGATACGGAAAATTGATATATAAAACAGACTCGATCACTTTATATTAAATTAAAAGTAAACTTACTAAAGATATAATTATTAAGTACCTAAGGAAGAGCAGTGTCTCCCAAATTGCTCGGTATTATCGTTCACTGGGCGGCTCCATCCCTTTAGACCACGAATACGTATTTCGTAACGAAATAAAGTTTTTTGTAATTGTATATTTTAATGTTTAGCGAAACGGGCTACTCACGTAAATTAAGTCGATGATTGCTCGACACGTTTCGAGCCATTTAGAGGATCCTCGTCATGGAGTACCCCCGGAACTTTCGCTAAATATTAAAATATATTTGAGTCTCACGTTAGTTTAATTATAATAATAACTTACATCTGGTTGACGTAACTAAAAACCGATGAGCTGGCGACTTCCTCGCACAAAGCATCAGTATTGCGATACAGCGAGGAAATGCCGCCAGCATCCTCGGTACAATGCCACAAAGGCCAATCTTAGATATAAGTTAGGTTAAGTAGATTAGTTAGATTTAATCTATGTACATAAGTTGTAGTTTTGAAAATAAATATATAAAAAAATAACTTACTAAAATTCCACAATTTTGCCATCTTTTATTCCAGAATAATCTGCAGTTATTTGGGACAACGACATATTTACTTTCGCGTAGTTGTAGTTGGATAAAGCGCGGTACAGAGGTTCTGGGATCTGTCTGCCAGATATTTTACACTGAGAGTGATCAGCGAAGAACTTGCGGATGCAAAACGTGTCGTATGCTTGGCAAGGTCGACTTATTTCGCCATGGACATCTTAAAAAAGTGACAGTACATCACATCAGAGGCCGGGAAAATGGGGTTTTCCGGCCAAGTTGGTATATACCGGATAGGTAACGAGGCCGGGAATCCGTTTTCACGCCGAGACATGTAAAGTGCTTTTCTCAAATATACAAAGAAATAAAAATAAAAAATGACAATGTTGTTGAAATTAAAAAAATATAATTTTGTGGCAATCTTTGGGGGAGGCCTATGTTCAGCAGTGGACGTCTTTCGGCTGATATGATGATGATGATGATGATGATAATTTTGCAGGCTTAGGCCTGAAAAGTGTTATGAAATTCCATTTCCATTCCAGTGAGTTACTGCGCCCTAAAAGCGATACTTCCGAGTCTAGTTTAAGGAAGGTATAGTTCGGGAAATATTATTTGACCGACTGTTATCTTACTTACGACCTTTTGTTTTGCGTTAACACTTACTAGACAATCAGTAGTCTAGCACTTTTCTATTGTTAACGATGTAAAACAAAAGATCGTAAGTAAGATACGAGTCGGTCAAATAATATTTCCCGAAGTATAAAGACAAATATTATTTAATTGCATGTTTGAGATACTTCATTTATACACTTATATCACATTGTACGCCTCTTGGCACGACGTCATGTCAGTTCTATATCAATTTACTAACACCCACAATGTAAAACTCATGACCATGCAATAAATTGATTTCATTTGATCTAAATGTCTTTGGTAAGATAAAATGTCTCTATACCTGGGGGGTTACCATGACGTACTAATGCGATTCAGTTTAGGTCAAGAGAAAGGAACAAGGCTATACGAATCGTATCTCTGTGTCCCTTTTGTTGAACCTAAACGAAATCGCATGAGTACGTCTTGTTAACCCCCCTGGATGCTTAGCCAAGTTGCCAATCGCTAACGCTTAGTAGCGTAGCGTAGTTTTTCCTCTCTGTTACTCTTTCATATTAGTGCGACAAAAACAGTTAGCTGCCTTTCGTTTACAATTGACGATTAAGTGTTAGCGATTGGCAACTTGTCTAAGCACCCTGGTCTATCAGTTATAATAATCACCTTCAAAAATGCAATAACCGACTTCAATCGATTTTTCTAACGGTGCCAGTGGGACGAACTCGAGTTATACAAATTCAATAAAAAAAGATTCGTTCACGTTTCTCGGAAATAATTATCGAGAATAAGATTAATAAAAAACAGTCTACCTGAAGTATCTCTTTATTTATGAAGTCGGTTAAAAAAATAAAAGATTAGAGATATTAGTGTTATGAATGAGATATGATTTCTTATACAAAACAAAAATTATGGTCACTTACCTGGGTTGCCATCGTCAAAACCAAAACTGTAAATGCTTTGATTATACAAAACTGTATTGTCTTTGTTCAAATTATTGTTATGAGATATTAGGCTCAGGAAATTTCGTCTACCATAATTATTAATAATTTTGTGATCAATTTTAGGAATTGCGTAATTATTTCCGACATAAACTGTCGCGCTCGCGCTAACAGTCGTGCTACACAATAAGAAGAAGCAAAAATAATTAAACATATTTTTTTTCCATAATGCCCAAAAATGGTTAAAGTTTCTGGTTTTATTATGTAACTAGCGTGATCAATTAACGTATAATTAACTATAGGAAGATTAATAGGTATTGCGTGTGTTTTTAATTATTTACCTAATGTTATGAATTTCGAATCACCTAAAACTCGAATCATATGAAACAAAGATTCTCTTTGTCTGCCTCTATGCTAAGATTTTTAGAACTGTACAAACGTTTTTGATGCGTTTTAGGGTTCCGTAGTAAACTATGAACCCTTACAGTCAAAGTCAAACGATTCTTTATTGAAGTAAGTTTATTCATAAGCATTTTCGAATCGTCTGACACTATCAAGAGAGATAAAAAAATCTACTACTGGTTCTAACCCTACACCGTCCCTGAGAAGAAACAGTAAGAAACTCAGGTGGACCTATTTTTTCAAAACAGTATAATAATACATCTTATTAAAATAACATGCATTAAAGATATAGTTTCGCTATGTCTGTCTGTCCGTCACATATCCCATAAGCCGTTAGTACTAGAAATTGGTAGTTTGGTACAGGTATAATCATGCATACAAAGTGGTAGAATAAAATAAAAAGATTATTTTTTCAGGTACCTCCCCTACACGTACCTAAAGTGAGGATGATTTTTTTATTTTGCTGTAGTCCTATAGTGTGGGGTATCATTGAATAGGTCTTTTAAAAAGAATAATAGTATTTAAAGAAACTTTTTTTCTAATGTCAATATTTTCGGAGATAAATAGTACGGTCAAACGGTACATCTATCTATCTATCTATCTATTCAGCCCGTGTCCACCCACTGCTGGGTATAGGCCTCTTCTTTATTACGCCACTTTCCTCGGTCGTGTGCTAATCGCATCCATTGCTTTGTTGCGGTTCGGCAGATGTCGTCGGACCATCTTGTCGGTGGTCTCCCAAACGGTACATCATTTTACCCTAAACTCGCAAGTCAAGTAGTATCGCTGCATTTTTGGTATGTTATTGAGACACCATAGGACAGTATAAAACCAAAAGCAAGCAAAAAAAAGTTGTGCTAGCTGCGTATTACGTTGCATCACCGTAACTTAATATATGTATTGAGATACGACATTCCTAAAAGTGCCCTTTTATCACAAAATTTTAGGTTACCTTAAAGTTATTCTCTAAATATTGGCAAAACGTTCACACTAAGAAAAAAAGTTATTGTAGATACTAACTACATTAAATTCACAAATCCAAATTACATCACAAGCCTTAATTGAGCCCAAGATATTTATTTATTATTATTATTATTTTTTTTAATTTGAAACAAGTTGAGTCGATAACAATTACTGTAAGGCGGTCCTCAACTGTGCGCTTTTCTCGTAACTTCCTGCCTCGCACAGCTAAACTTTGGAACGAATTGTCACAAGCGGTGTTTCCGGACCGATACGACCTTCAAACCTTCAAGAAAAGAGCGTACTCCCACCTTAAAGGCCGGCAACGCATTTGCGACGCCTCTGGTGTTGCGGATGTCCATGGGCGACGTTAATCGCTTTCCATCAGGCGATTCGTCTGTTCGTTTGCCACCTATAGCATAAAAAAAAAAAAAAAAGTCCTATAGCTGGAGGTATACGAGGCTTCAAAGTAGGGATTATTTTTCTTAACTTTATGAACGGCACTTTTTGAAATGTCGTATCTAAATATCTATATAACTTATGGTAATGCAACGTAGCTCAAATTCTGTCAAATTTAATTTTCTTTCTAAGTTTTGTAGCAATTTGTGTCAAAAAGGTAATAGTTTTCTAATTAAACGTCAAAAACTAAAAGACGTCCAAATTTTTTTCATTTTTTGACGTCCTATGCCGAAATTCTTTTTTTGTTTTTCATGTCATAGGTATGCGTTTTCGTTTATCCCTATAGGGTCTATATAATATACCAAAATTGCAGCTTTGCAACACGATTTGTGATTTATATGAAAAACTTGGATAGCGGGCCTCCTGCCTTTTGAATTTCGTGTTTTTATTTTCAATCACAAAGTTTGCTGACATGATTTTACCCTTAAAGTAAAGAATATTAAGTGCGCTATAAGGTCATTATGGCATGTTTTTCGTAGCATAATTAGGTGAGGCGATATTAAGCCGAAAACATTAGCAAACTCAAAATAAAGCTAGTTTACAAAAAAATAGTACTTTTGGAAGTCTCGAATCTCTGAAATTATAAGACCTACGGTAATGTTTATTAGCTCAACTTTTTTTAGAATTATATTAGCTCAACTTGTTGGAAATTTATTAATCTTTAAACGCTTCTTAACATATAATGTCAAAAAACGTAAGGTTTTTTTTAATAAAAATGAGACTCTATAAAATGATTGCAAATTTCGCAGTTTTTCACGTACTACCTAGCTAGCACAACTTTTTTTGCTTGCAAAATGTGGTTTTATAGTGCCCTATGGAGTCTTAACAACATACCAAAAATGCAGCTATACTGCATGCTTTGCGAGTTTAATGTAAAGTTTGACCGTACTATAACCACTCCAAAAGAAAAAAAAATACTTTCCCGCCCCTCTACATTTTGATCCGTTGGTCCAAAATTCTTGGGTGGTTTTTTATTTGGTACCTAAATGAATACATTTCAACTTTATATCTCTACCAGTTCCTGACAAATACGGTTTGGGTAAATCCACAAGACTGTACAGTACACCAACTGTTACCAATTTATTTGTACGTTCTTATACGAATTAAGTAGATTTAAGCATCGACATATCGATCGATACCTTCTACGTATGACGATACGAGTGACATTTTTACGATTTTGGATTCAAAATACTTATATATCTACAATTCTAAATGCTATAAAAAATTTGTGGCCAAATTACCTACTATTTACTTATTTAACCCTTAACCACCTACGTGCGGTCTCACAGACACTGGATTATACAAAATTGACAATAACTGAACGCAAGTACATCGCTCACGCCTCTGTGACCTTGTACCTTTGCCTGGCCCCTCCGCAGTGCCAGCCATGCTGTCGACTCGTTCAGACGTGCACTCATTTGGATTTGGTGAGGAATAAACTAGCATCGGCGGTCTGTGAGACCGCATGTAGGTGGTTACGATACGTTTTGTAAGTGTCTCAGGGACCGCACGTAGGTGGTCGTGTTATTTAAATGTCATAATAATTGTTACTATAGTTTGACACAGTTTTGCAAAAGGTTCAAATTTATGAAGAAACTTGCCCAAAAATTAGTGAGACCCTATTTAGAGCATCATGCAAATAATTAGCGTCTTCCGCGGGACTAGAAAATTGCTTTGAATTTGAAAGTTCGAACAAATTGTGTGTCGACGGCAGACAAGAATGGTTATTTTAAAAGCATGTAATTTTACAAAAATATCTTATTTGTAACCACATTAAATAGTTTAATAGCATTTTTGATTGATCAATTTTATTTTTTTATAATGAAAATACTTATATTAATGTTCATAATTTTGTAATCTCATATCCTAAAGGATACTTAGTTTTCTAATCGAAAATACGACACGTTATTAAATATGTTAAGTTTGAAATACAAAATGTTGATTATTTTTGTATTCTTGTTGGTTAATAAATGCCTGAAACAATTTAAAGCGTATTTAATATATTTAAACCCCCTTCAGTCACGCCAAAGTAAATAAATCAGGTCCCATAAGAACAAGCGGTCTCCATGACCGCACGTAGGTGGTTGTGTGATACAAACAGGACGTAGGTAGTCAAGGGTTAATATTAGATATTATCTACCTACAGGGCTAGGCTAGGAATGGGAAAACTTTAATGACGAATTAAGAAATTTTTGCGAAACACTAATCAAAGTTTATTTTATTAAATATTCTTTTTGTGTTGTGTTTTACAAGTAGTCAGGTAACAAAATGTAATAAAAAAATATTAGATTATGTTCCACAAAAACTTGCACCATGTAACGATACAAAAGTCCGTTACTTAATTTAACTTTATTATTTTTGTTTCATTTAGTTTTAGGTAATAATAATTACTCAGTTTAGGATATTGGCGGGAACCACAAAGGAAATCATCAACGGTCAAATACGACGCGACGGCTTGGCGCCAAAAACATCGAAGCCAAGCCAACTCAAGACGCCACGCAAACGCACGCGCGATCGGGACATCCCAGTTAGCAACCGACGCGACGCGCAAATTAGGAGGCACACTAAAAGATCAACGCAGATGTCGCTACTGGGAACTGTACCTTGTTTACGTCTCGTGTCAAGTGTGTAGTTGCGATTTTTTCACAAAAGATTACGATTTTCAAGTGAAAATGTACTCTTTTATGACTGTACGCGAGCTTCAAGCTGAGCTTCGAAGGAGAAATGCGACAGTGGCTGGAAAAAAGACTGATTTGGTACAAAGGTAATTAATTAAAACATTTGAGGTTATGTTACATATTTTTAGTGTTAATTTCATGTTTTTACACTCAAGTATGTATTTTCTTTTTAGATTGGAGGCATATGATTGAAACCAAAACTTTGGTGCAAACCTGGATGTTCAGGAAGACCGTTCGTATGCGTGCCCACCCGCTGATACTTTCAGGGATATTAACGCTGATTCGCCTATTCCCAATATCAGCAAACAGGAAATACAGGAATACTTTCAAAGGTATGTTCGTAAATTTGTTTCTTAGCTGTTCGTACTTATTTACTGTTATTGAATATTCATATAAAATATCTCTCTTCATTATTTTCCTACAGATACAACACTCACCCGAAAGGACAACTTCTTTACGAATCTCGTCATCTTGTGACGGCTCGTTACTCGTCCGATGGTACGTACACCTATTTACGTGGACAGTGCAAAGCGAGCATGAAGAGCCTAACGTATGTTGTGGACGTGAAAGTCACTCAAGAAGGTTCTATAGAAGAGTGCCACTGCGAGTGTGATGCAGGAAGCGGTACAGAGGCAAGTTGCAAGCATGTTGCTGTTTTGTTATTGGGTGCTCATGATATTGTCAACAAAAACTATATACTACTTCATCAAGTTTGCACTCAACAGCTGATGACATTTAAGAGACCTAAAAAGGTTTTTCAAAAATCACCCATTGCTGCACAAAACTTACCCACCAAAAGGATGAAGAGTTGTAATTACGATCCTCTCAAAGAGGAAGATATAATGTGTAATTACGAAGAATATGTGAGAAACTTGGCCATAGGTTATGGAGAAACATCTATGCCTATACTGCAAACGTATGAACCGGCAAATCCTCATGCAATTGAATGGGATCACTCATACAGTCAGGAGACTGCACAAGAAAACTTGCTAAAATATTTATATCTTAAGGATATCACTCCCGAGCAGATAAAGGAGGTTGAACAAAAAACTAGAGGACAAGACACATCTTCAGAATGGCATGAAATGCGGTCGTGCAGGATTACCGCTAGTATGTTTTATAATGTGAGCCATAGCACTCATATCGGTAAAAAGGCGATAATAGAGAAGATTCTCTCACCAAAGCCAGTGTACACAAGAGCTGTAACATGGAAAGATTCATGAACCCATAGCTATTCAAAAATATGAAGCAATGTATGGCTTAGATGTAGAGAAATGCGGATTATTTATTTCCGATGAACACCCATTTCTTGCCGCCTCACCAGATGGGTTACTTGGAGAGGACACTGTGATTGAGGTTAAGTGTCCATATGCTGCATTATAACTGAGGTTACAGTAGCATATCTAGAAAGGATCAACGTAGGGATTGCAATTGCTGGATCCAGCATCCAGCAATCCAGCTGGATCCAGCGCATTTTTCGGTCTGCTGGATCCAGCAGCCAGTGCTGGATCCAGCGCTGCGGATCCGCAAATAAAATTCACCAAAAAAATGCATAATCAACTTAACATAAACTTATTTTACGTAGTGTTTGAAACGGTTCTGCGATCCCGTGCTTAGTCCTAGACGGCCGTAGACCTATGCCTAAAAGTGGGAAAAGAGTGGACAGATTCTAATGTGCTTCGGAATGAGAAACCTATGTTTATGCTACGTTTTTGGTAGGGTCTACATTGCTTGAGTTTGGTTTTATTTAAATTAAGCTTTAAATTGTGATCATCCAACCCGGTTATGACATTTTGAATGGTTGTATTTAAGCTATTATTTAAATCTAATTCATTGTGGCAAAGTCAAATTACAGATAGGTATGTTGTCAGCAAAAAGAGTACAAAATTTATCTATAGATTTAGGAAGATCATTTATTATATAGATAAAAAATAAAACACATCGAGTAATATTCGTTTTATCTGATTGAAATATTTGTATGGTACCTGTGATGTAGTTTTGTGATATTCTATTTTAACGCATTGTGTACGACCTATAAGGTCCTTAGGTACCTTACAAGGTATGATATGAACAAATTGTGAGCTGAGCCTCTAATACCTATTTTCAAATAATTTTTGCAATAAAAAATATCATATAAAACACAATTATAAGCTTTGCTCATATCCAGCAACATACCAATAGCATATCTTCTGTCATTTATTGTGTTTAAAACTTCGTTTATGTACTTGAAAACTGCTGACGATCTTGAGCGACCTATTCGGAAACCGTTTTGAGAATCATTAAATACATATTTTAAACTTTTCACAAAAGGAATAATCAGTCTATACCACATAGCGGTTTCAAAAATTTTGGAAAAATTTGGTAGAAGGGCCATGGGGTGGTAATTACTACATTAATTGTGATTGCCTTTTTTATATACATGTTTAATAACGGACATTTTAAGGAGATCTGGGACTGTTCCTTCTGTAAAAGACTGGGTAATGAGAAGTGTCAAAGGAGGGGTTAACTTCTTTTATTTTTGAGACATTTAATTAGTTTGAAAACTGCTCGTGAGGTGCCGGGGCTAAGGTAGCGCGTATTTTCAGATGGTGATATTACGGGTCGTCCCCGGAGCGAAGCTTCAGCCCTCTGTGGAATCGGTTTTTGAAATTCTATCCAATTTTAAACTAAGGGGTACTAAAAGGTTTCAAATAAATAAAAAAATAAAAAACACAACTGCCTGGTTAATTCTTGTGAGCGTATCTACAATTATAGGCACTTGTCTTATTACTTACTACATTTTGTTTCGATTGCAGTCGGTGGTTTATATCTTCCGTAATTAAAAGTTCCCCGACTGCAATCGAAAGAAAATATAGTAATAATGTATGTAGCTACGCTCACAAGAATTAACCTGAAAACACTTCTCAGTTCGCTTAAAACGGCGGTCGTGTTTTTTAATTTCTTTATTATTTTACTTTTGTAGTTTTTTTAGATATATCATGCGCACAAAATTGCGCGTTTTTATCCTCCCTTTCATTATATTGAACATTATTATTAATAATTAACCGGTTTTATTGCAGAAAAAAACGTTTTTTTTTGTATTTTTCCTACCTGCTGGATCCGCGCTGGATCCAGCTGGATTGACTGCATTGACCGATCCAGCAAAAATCCAGCTGGATTGAAAACACTGCTGGATTGCAATCCCTAGATCAACGGTAACTTACATTTAAAAAAAGGCACCCTTATTATGCTCAGATTCAAGGGCAGCTTTATTGCAGTAAGAGGAAATACTGCAATTTTATTGTATATACCTTTCAGGACATGAAAATCTTGTTTATAAACCGGGATGACAGCTATATTAATGAGATGCTCACTGGACTGATAAACTTTTATATTCATGATCTAGAACCTGCAGTATTTAATAAATATATATATAAAGATTATTTATCTTTAATAAAAAAACATTAAAATGTGATTAGCTTTTTTATTTCTTTTTCTTCATTATACATTCCCTAAAATTACAACACATAAAACATACAAAGAATATTTTACTGGCTATTGGAATATAACTATGGTCTAGCTCAGACTTCAATATTTTGTAAGTTTTTGTCAATCCAATAATCCTTTCTATATGGACACGTTTACTTGCAAGTTCTCTGTCTTTTATGATTGACAAACCTGGCAACTGAGACTTTCTTTTTAGAAAAGTTGGTATTTTTACTGTAATGTTTTTATCAGCAAACATGTCCTGAATTGTGAATCCTCTATCTGCTAGTACACTATCACCACTTTGACACTTGGACACTAAACCACTTCGTTCAACTGTTTGTCTGTCACTTATAGACCCCGCATATGCTTGAGAACAATAGGATAGCAATCCACCTGGTGTTGCTCCTACTAATACTTTAAGAGTATTAGCGTGTTTATAACTACTCCAAGAAGCTTGCTGAGATGTAGGATTTTTTGGTTTCTGAACAGTTATTTCAGTGCC
>JALPQI010008710.1:0-42253 GCA_025490895.1 Thaumatotibia leucotreta
AATCCCGAGCTCGCGTCCGCTATCACAAGCAAATTACCGAGCACACTTTTGGGAAAGTGGACTGAATATGCTTATGAGAAGATTCTAGCAGGAGAATCAAAACTAGAATTGCTGGCACAATTTTTGAAAAAAGAAGCCAACATGACCCTGGTTACTGGAGCTGTGCAGCCGCGAGATTACAAGAAGCCAGCACCGACCGAGACCCATTTTAAACGTGACAAACACGAAGATAAAAGTCGCTATACGCACCCCATACTTACCACCAGTACGCGAACTGATCATACTTCGTGCTCATTTTGTAAGAAAGGTGCACATTTATTACCCGACTGCCGCGTATTTAAACGTGCGATGCGCAGAGATAGATGGAAATTTGCTAAAACACAAAGATTGTGCTTTAAATGCCTAACCGCACGCCACGATATAAACACCTGTGCCGCACCTGAGTGCGACATAGAGGAATGCGGATTAAATCACCACCGCCTACTTCATTGGAAACAAGCTACATCTGCCACGAGTACTTTGTCATCGGACCCCGCGCCTCTCGTGAGCGACGAGCAATCGGACACGCCACTACCGCCGGACCCGCCGCTTGCTCAACCGCGCCGCGCTGCCAGTGACGCCGGTGCTACGATAGCTCACGTCGCGACGCCTAACGTGACGACGGCCGAAACAAACGAAACGGTTTTATTAAAAGTAGTTACAGTGAAATTGTATGGACCCCGTGGTGAAATACAGACTTATGCGTTACTGGACGATTGTGCTTCCGTATCGATGATGGACGCAAGTCTAGCTGATGAACTTGGTCTAAAAAGTGAGCGTCCTAGTGCGATAAAATTCATAGACGCGTTCGGCCTAGAAGTGTATCAACCTGACGCACCTAAAGTTCGCGCTAAAATATCTGGACTAGACAATACCTATTACGATATAAGCTTACGTAAGAGTTCTAAGTTAAACTTACCACCGCAAAATGTATCAGCTGTGAAACAAATTTCGTGCAACAAATTATCTTTAATAAAAAACTTTGTGTGTAAAGATTATGTTGTTCCGCGTTTGCTAATAGGCGAAGATAATTATTATCTAATAGCACCACTCGAGATCATTCATGGTGGGAGAAATGCTCCGTATGGAACCCGCTGCCGGCTGGGCTGGAGCATCCATGGCTACTGCAGTCGCGCTCACTCCTCCGTGTCTCAGGTAAGTCACAGTGTTTGCCATCTTTCTCGCTCTTATGATGGGATCGACAGTACCACTGATCTCGATACTAGTGCACTTAATGACCTAATAAAGCAATCTTATTGCCTTGACTCCATAGGAGTTTCGACCTTATGCCGCGAGAATAAGGCACATCTGCGTGCAATACAGATTTTAGACGAAACTGCACGTGTGATTGATAACCGATGGGAAGTAGGTTTGCCATTTAAACAGGATAACTTTACTATGCCCGATACCTATAACTATGCATTATCTCGTATGCAGTCTTTATTACGAAAATTCGAATATGACCGCGTTTACGCTGATAGGTATACTAAAGAAATAAATAAGTTGTTGTCCGAGGGGTACGCGCGTGAGTTACACGAAAAAGAACCCTCTGCCAAACATGTTTGGTATATTTCACATTTTGGCGTACAAAACGTAAACAAACCCGGTAAGTTGAGATTAGTATTTGATTCAAGCGCACGCGCAAGTAACAACATGTGTTTGAATGATTATCTATTGACCGGGCCGGATTTGTACAACTCGCTTTTAGGTATAATGTTGAGATTACGCGAGAAAGAGTTCATCATTATTGGTGATATTAAAGACATGTTCTTACGTATTAAAATTCGTCCAGAAGATCAACATGTTTTTAGATTTTTATGGCAAGCGTCAGCTACTGAACCGATTAAAACATACGTGATGCAAAGCCTTATTTTTGGCGCCAATTGCGCACCTTTCATTGCGCAACACATAAAAAATAAAAATGCGCTTAAATACGAAGACCAATATCCCGAAGCTGTTCGCGTGATCTTAAATTCGCATTATATGGACGATTGTTATTATTCAACAGATAGTGAGAAAAATGCTATTCAATTAATTAAAGATATTACGTATATACATAGTATGGGCGGCTTCGAGATACGTGGTTGGTCTAGCAACAGCAAGACTGTTTTGAATGCGATTCCGGCCTCGGCGCTAGCTCAATCAGCTGTTCAGTTCAAGGACGGAGCTACGGATATGACTGAACGCGCCCTCGGCTTAATGTGGCATCCTGTGGACGACACCTTTAGCGTTAAAGTGTCGACTGGACGGATTTCGTCCGAGATTTCAAATGAAAACGTCCCGCCTACAAAGGCTAAAATGCTTAGCATTATTATGTCAATTTATGACTTACACGGTTTTCTCACTCCGTTTGTTATAAAGGCTAAAATATTATTTCAAGACGTACATAGAAGCGGAGTCGAATGGAAGTGTCAAATTCGGCCTGAAGAACATACTCGTTGGAAGGTTTGGCTCGACGAGTTGAAACAGCTGGAGTCACTGCGTATACCGCGCTGGTACCTACGGGCAGGTGCCTGGACTGCGTGCTATGACTCACCGCAATCCTCCGCATCTAGCGAGAAGATAATGGACACTCAGATGCACATTTTTTGTGACGCTTCGATTAAAGCCTATGCTACGGTGATATATTGGCGTTTTACGCGCGCTGATGGTTTCGTGCTTGTTTGTTTAGTTGCCAGTAAAAGCCGCGTAACTCCTTTACGTCCAATATCGGTTCCGAGACTCGAACTTCAGGGATGTGTTCTTGGAGCACGATTGGCAAGGACTATTGCTACTGAGCAAAAGAATCTGACGCCTAGTAAACGTTATTTTTGGACAGATTCCAGTACCGTATTACAATGGATAAGAAGTGACCCTAGAACATATAAGCCTTATGTGGCTCATAGGCTCGGGGAGATTGATGAGATAACTAATATCAATGAATGGCATTACGTGCCATCGCGTTTGAACATAGCCGACATTGCAACCAAGGCGGAAAGCCAGCCGTTAGACTGTAATGACGAGTGGTTCCAAGGTCCAGTGTTCCTGCGTCAACCCGAAGACAAGTGGCCGAAGCACTTGAAGAACGCGAAGGTCGTCGAAGAGGCTACCTGTGAAAAAAGAAATGTTAACGTGATTAGTACACTTGACATACACTTACCTGTGCCCGATGAAACACGTTTCTCCAACTGGATCCGACTAGTACGAACTGCTGCTAGAATAATATATTTTATAAAAATATGTAGGCTAAAGTGTCAAGAAAGAAAATTGAATGAAAGAAAAAAGAAGAATACGATACCCATACAACTTGATGCTGTCATGATGAAGATGGCAGAAACACATTTAATAAAAAAGTGTCAAAATGATACCTTCGCCGCCGAGATTGCCTGTGTAACACAAGGTAAACCGCTGCCGTCTAACAGTCGGTTACTAAAAGTTACTCCATACTTAGATGATGATGGAATCCTTCGCGTTGGCGGCCGCATAGATCAAACTGTAGGTATAGACCCGTCAACTTTACGTCCACCGATCTTGGATGGAAAACACAGGACCACACGGTTATTAGTTGAATATTACCACAGGCGTGCCATGCACGTCGCAAATGAACATGTTGTTAATGAATTACGTCAGTCTTACTGGATCGTAAATCTACGTCCGACTGTACGCAGCGTCGCTGCGCAATGTTTGTTCTGCCGCTACCGACGCGCCCGGCCGCAGCCTCAAAGGATGGGTGATCTACCTACCGCACGCTTACAATACAGTCGAAGACCATTTTCATACACAGGAGTTGATTTCTTCGGCCCCATGGAAACGACCATTGGTCGAGGAAGACAAAAAAGGTATGGCATGCTATTTACATGTCTCACTGTACGAGCTATTCACATTGAGATTACCGAATCTCTGAGTACGGACTCTGCCATAATGGCGCTCATACGTATGTCAGCTCGCCGTGGCACCCCACTAGTTTTATTTTCAGATAACGGTACAAATCTGCGGGGTGCTGATAACGAGCTGAAGATGTGTCTCAAACAATTGAACGTGGACAAACTGCGCGAAGATGGAGCTGTCCGAGGCATCGAATGGCGATTCATCCCTCCTGGAGCCCCTGAAATGGGTGGCGCATGGGAAAGAATGGTCCGCACAGTTAAGACAGCGCTCAAGATCATAATGAAGGAGCGCGCTCCACATCCTGAGACCCTGTCCACGTTGATGGCAGAAGTGGAAGCTCTCGTTAACAGTCGTCCTATAACACATGTATCAACGGATCCCGGTTACCCGGAAGCGTTAACACCTAACCATTTTTTAATAGGTAGTTCGTCCACTGGAGCCCCTATCGGTAAGTACAACGATTCTGACCTTTGCCTCCGCAAACGATGGCGCGTTGCTCAGCGTCTTACAGATATGTTTTGGGCTAGGTGGATAAAAGAATATTTACCGACACTTTTACCTCGCCAAAAATGGACTAGGGAATCTAGATCGCTAAAAGTGGGAGATTATGTGGTATTGGTCGATCCCAATTTAGAGCGCGGCTCCTGGCGACACGGTGTAGTGAGCGCGGCGCATGCTGGCCGTGACGGCCGTGTTCGAGTGGTAGATGTGCGCACACGTGCAGGTCAACTGCGCAGACCTGCCACCCGAGTAGCATTACTATCCCCAGTTGATGGCTAGTGCTTGTCAGCACTAAGGGGTGGGGATGTAGACGATGGTTTATTTTAATGTAAATTTATGTAAAATGTTCTGTTAAAAATATGTTAATAAAAACCCTTAAGATGTAATTAGTAGGTATCAAAATCCCTAGTGGCTAATTAGGCCATTGTTTAGTTATACATTAAAAACTAACATTAATTTTGTGCATACTAACCCCATCTGCTGTAAACCCTATGCATTTCTTACTTTATAAATAAAGTCACAGAGGGCGCTAGCGAGTACCTAAACTTAACCATAAAAAAATTATAACCTTACTTTTCTGTGCACCACGCGACACGCGAGCGCTCTTTGATCATTTCACTCCAAAAAAATCTAGTTTTTTATCTATCTTCCACCTGCGTACCCTACAACGTGCTATGCTTAAACTTAAACCTATATTTTTGTAATGATAGTCAAAGTGGGAGATAAGTTTTTAACTTAAATTTTGCTGAGTAGCGAGTAGGGTGCAAAAGATGTAATAAAAACCCCACGTCAGCTTATACCTCTTAACGCTTAACCCCACGTAAGTAAAGCCTTACAAATTATTATATTTAATTAAAAGTATTATATAATTATCATACATGTATTATACGTGTCACTGCAGTACATAATGAGATTAGTGAGGATGTTGAGGATTCCTCTAAAAGTTTTGGGCTACAGGTGCAATGCTAAGATAATATTGATTGTGGATATCTCTTCAAATGTGTATATTAAAACTAATTATTTTTTAATATTGAATTTATTCAGGAATAAAATATAAACTACATTTACTAAAATGCTTATTACATTTTGTAAATTAACGCAGAGATGTTAACAACATTTGAGGCAGGCATAGAAAAAATGTGAATAAGTAAATTAAAAGACATCGAAACAAAAAATCCATTTCAAAAACCCTTAATCAATAGTTAACGATCCAGCTTCACCACTGCTTTAGGAAACTTAGTCTCAAAATTCTCCATTCACTAAAAAATCATTGAAATTGATAATAAATGGACCAATGTTTTCCGGCTGGCGGTTTAAAATTCTCGATTAATTTACTGAGCCACATTAATCTTTTTGTGGGCTCAGAAAATGTTTTCCGACCACTGGTTTTAAAAATTGTTTTTGTGACATGGAGCTTTGGAGGCGCCTCCGTAAAATACTGTTTGAATCTGAAAAAAAGTTTACGATTTACTCACACTAATTTTAGTGTTATTGTTAGCTTTAAGTTTATGGTTGGGGACTGACAGCGGCCTCGCTGAGTCCTAATCCATTTTGCTGCACAAACATGTATTTTGTTATTACCTTGTTAATTCACTCTTGTAACCTATGTTTGCTTAAGTGAATATTTTTTTTATTTTTCTTTAATGAAGGTGGTTCTGATTGCAATTCTAAAAACGATTCGTGGTATTTTTTTATTTTTATAGGTTTATTAGTGTTATTATTGCTTGCACCACATACTCTCATCTTGTTATTAGTATTAGTTTTTAAACTGCTATAAGCAGACGGTATAAGAAGAAACATGAAACATCGTCTACATGTGTGTTTGTCAACCTCCGTAGCCTAGTTGGTAGTGACTCTGCCTGAGAAGCTGGAAGTTCCGGGTTCGAATCCCGGCGAGGGCATTTGTGTATTTATTTATCACAAATATTTGTTCCTTGGGCTGTCTATATGTATTTAAGTATCTATATGTATCTATCTATTATATATCGTTGCCTAGTACCCACATCACAAGCCTTAATTGAGCTTACCGTGGGACTAGGTCGATTTGTGTAAGATGTCCGAAGATATTTATTATTATTATATTATTATCAATGCTCGGCGGTGGTGAGCTGTTTTCATACTAAATGTCATTTAGTACATACATGTCATTTAGTATGAAAATAGCTAACCCTCGCCGAGCATTGATTATTATTATGTAAAGTGTAGATGTTGTGATCCCAAAACTAGCATAATGTTCATAATATCATCCCAACTAACAATGTTACCTAGTTCATCTATCTCAGTGAGGAACAAAGCACTATTGAGATCTGAAACAAATTAGTGCTGCGTCTCAAAACTTCATTAGGTGACATGCTTTACTTAAGATAGGGTCTTTTTACACTTCACGATTCTATTAAAATGTAACACATTCAGGTTTACAATTGACTTTGCCTATACCCTAACCTGGTAACATGTAGGTATGCTTTTTATCGAAATCAGTATAATAATATAAAATAATGTAAATTCTATAGTAGAAAAGAGAAACAACAATAGCACGTTCTCTGTAAATACCTGCGACCATATAGGTATAACAGTCTCGTCCCGCGCGCCCCCGCGGTAGTACGTGTTGTGTGGCTTTTTTTAGTGTCTGAGTGCGCTAAAATGGCATCTAATCTAGTGAAATGTTCGAGTTGCAACATCGTCATAAACGAAGTTTTGGCGTTTGTTAACAATAAATTTGATGTGATGAAGGAGGATGGCATCAGTCAAATATGCTTAAGTGCGTTTTCGGAGCTTGAAATAAAGACTGCAAAAGATCTTCTATATGAATCACTGCCTACTTCAAGACGCAAGAAAATAAGGAAAAGGAGTGGTAAATCATTACGTGACATAGACGACATTATTACTGTAATGAAAGAGGGAAACTCGGAGTGTTTTCCAATTTTTGTAGCACGCGATCTACACCGACTGCCCCCTGTATACTTTGACCATGTAGATACCACTAGACTATTAAAGGACATCCTAAAAATGCAACAAGATGTTCAAAAAATAACGGATGAATACGCAACCAAGGTGGAGTTGAATACGCTGGCATCGGACTTAAATGCGTTAAAAATGTCGTCTGTGGTAAATGTTTCAAACCCAACTTACCCAACGAAAGTGAATACTAAACGCGGCGCTTTTCTGGACAGCTATGAACATAATAGTGGCCCGATGGGCATGCTTCACGACATTCCGCAGACCAGCTGTTATAAAGATGTGCACTCATCATCACACAATAGCACATTCAGAGATATTGCTCAACCACAAACTCCACAGAAGGTCACGAATAACACACAGTCAGCGTTAATAAACACGAATAAATCGCAATCAGCTGTGAATATAAGTAATCCGCCGGTAGACTGCGTAAATCTGCTTAGCGATACCGTGATGACTCATTCGCTACCGGTTATGCGACCGCCGCCGGCCGCCTCCCCGGCCGCGGCGCCTGCGCAGGTAATAGATAACGCGCCCGCTGAGAGTATGCACAATTGCAATACGAAACAAAAAACTTTTGCTGAAATGGCGCGCGACGGGGAATGGAAAAATCCTACTAGAAATAGGCCGTTAATGAACAGTAGGCTGAAAAATCGTTTCGTAGGCAACAGGGGGAATTCTCTCAGCGCTCATGAACGTTTTAAAGCTGCCGACAGATTGATACCTATTTATGTGTATGATGTAGCCGAGTCAGCGTCTACGTATGATATTGTTGATTATATAAAGACTAAGTCCGGGTTGATTGTTAATGTCGAGCAGATGAATATGAAGAGGGCAAAAGATTATAGCGCTTTTAAAATCTTTGTACCTAAACGCAAGCTGGATGTTTTCATGAAAAGTGATTTTTGGCCAGAAGGTGTGGCTTACAGGCGGTTTTATGACTTTAATGGTAAAACAAGCTTGACTAATGGTGTGAATAAACCTTTAGAGAAATAAATATATCGAATATGAGTAACACATCTAAATTTGTAACTTTTAATTGTAAGAATATTATGAGATCAGTTGATTGTGTGAGAAGGCTATGTTCTATGGCGGAAATTGTCGCTTTGCAAGAAACTTGGATGTTAGAGCATGACCTGGGTTTTTTGGGAACAATTGACGACCGTTTCGCCTACACGGGAACCTCAGCCGTCGACACGTCAAGTGGAGTACTTCGAGGGCGTCCACATGGTGGCGTTGCGCTGTTATGGAGGAAGGATTTATTTACTGCCGTGTCAGTGATCCCGTGTAAAAGTGTTCGTTTGACCGCTATACGGATAAATATCGAAGACCGCCCAATGTTAATATTTTCTGTATACATGCCAACTGACTGTACTGAAAATCTAGTCGAGTTTGTGGACTGTCTAGCGGAAATTGGTGCTGTCATTGAAAGTCAGGATGTAGAAACTGTATTTTTATTGGGTGATTTTAACGCGCATCCTGGGCAACCCTTCGCGTCAGAACTTACGCAGTTTTGTAACGAGCAATCATGGTCGTGTGTAGATATGGACCTACTGCCGTCGGGCTCCTACACTTTTGTAAGCGAGGCGCATGGATGCAAGCGGTGGCTGGACCATTGCATTGTTACGAGTGCCGCGCGACAAACAGTAATTAATATGTCGGTACTTTATGACACCTATTGGTCCGATCATTACCCTTTACTAGTCGAGTGTAATATTCAACTGATAAGGCCTAAAATTGATGTTACAGTTTGTAATAAGATAAATCGCGACATAGTGTGGGGAGATCGAGACTCAACGCAAATAGGTTTATATGCAGATATATGTAATTCAAAATTGAAACATCTTGATTTTCCGGCTGAATTTCGTAACTGTAATAGTGGTACTTGTGACAATAAAAATCACATGGTACTGCTCACAAACATGTACGCAAGTATTATTAATGTAATGTCCGATGCCGCCAAAAGTTCTTGTAATGCTAATAATAGTAAAAAAAAGAGACAGGTAATAGGCTGGAATCGACACGTACGTGACGCTCATGGGAGGGCTAGACTATCGTTTCAAACCTGGGTTCTGCACGGCAAACCATCAGTGGGGCCTATCTACAAGGATATGGTGGAGTCGCGAAAGGTCTTCAAGGCCAAATTGAAATGGTGTCAGAACAACGAACAGCAAATAAAATGTAACATGATTGCTGAACACCATTCCAATAAAAGCTTTGGAGAGTTTTGGAAAGCCGTAAAGAAACAGAATCCCAAAGCTAGCATTCCGGTGAGCGTCGCTGGTGTGTGTAACCCTAAAGACATTGCCAACGCGTTTCGGCGGCATTTTAGGGTTGAGTCGCCGCTGGGGCCTCCCTCGCGGGGGCTTAATGCTGGGACCGGTGCACTGGAGGAGACCCTTATCATAACTGCGAGGCAAGTTTCAGCCGTAATTAAAAATATGGTTAGGGGTAAGTCACCGGGGCATGACGGTCTCAGTATTGAACACCTGCAATATGCTGGTGCGCATTTGCCGAGGATCCTGGCAATGTTTTATACCTTGTGTATAAAGCACTCGTATTTACCAGATGACCTTATGCGCACCATTGTGGTCCCAGTTGCGAAAAACAAGACCGGTGATGCTTCCAAACTGTCAAATTATAGGCCTATATCATTAGCAACTATTTTAGCCAAGGTATTGGACAGTCTGTTGAATGATCATGTAGATAGACACCTCGTTCTTAATGATGCCCAGTTTGGATTTAGGCCGGGGCTATCTACGGAAAGTGCTATTCTGAGCCTTAAACAGACTGTCCAATACTATACAAAAGGAAGAACACCGGTTTTCGCCTGTTACCTGGATCTGTCGAAGGCTTTCGACCTTGTACATTACGATGTGCTGTGGGAGAAGATAAAGAATGAGACGACAATACCCAATGAAATCACATCTCTCATGAGATATTGGTATAACCACCAGATTAATTTTGTGAAGTGGAATGGGTGTTTGTCTGATGAATACAGGTTGGAGTGTGGGGTGAGGCAGGGGGGGCTTACCTCACCTCGACTCTTTAACCTGTATATGAATGGGCTAGTCGAGAGGCTTAGCAGGACTAATGTCGGATGTCATGTTAATGGAGTTAGTGTTAACAACATTAGTTATGCTGATGACATGGTGCTGCTGAGCCCTTCGACTGGAGCCCTCAAGCGCCTTTTGGCCATTTGTGAAAGTTACGCGGTGACTCATGGACTCAAATATAACGGGAACAAAAGTGAACTGATGGTTTTCAAGGCTGGTACCAAATCTTACGCCATACCACCTATCACTTTAGCAGGTGTTCCCTTGAAGCAAGTTAGCCAGTTCAAGTATTTGGGTCACTGGGTCACCGAGGACTTAAAAGACAACATGGACATAGAGAGGGAGCGGAGGTCGTTGGCCGTTCGATGTAACATGTTGGCACGCAGGTTTGCTCGATGCACAGAAGAAGTTAAAGTTACCCTGTTCAAAGCCTTCTGTGTTTCATTTTACTCATGCAGCCTGTGGGTCAATTACACGCAGAGGGCGTACAATGACCTTCGGGTCCAATATAATAACGCGTTCCGGGTGCTGATGGGACTGCCGCGATTTTGTAGTGCGTCTGGCATGTTTGCCGACGCGCGAATTGATGGTTTTGCGGCCATCATGAGAAAAAGATGTGCCTCGCTCCTGTTTCGTTTGCGCGGCAGTCCCAACCGCATTCTGAATGTGTTCGCTAACCGCTTTGACAGCCCTATGTTAGCCAGGTGGACGTCCTTGCATGTTGTCAAAACTTGATTATTTGTTTGTGTGCTTTGTCTTATTTTAATATTAACATAGATAGTTAAGTTTAATTAGTGATAAGTTAAAAAACTGTATGGACTCTGTCTGAAATAAAATTTTATTATTATTATTATTATAACAGGGACGTCTAACACCAGCTCAAAAATGCCCCCAAAACCAATTATTCAATTGTGCCAAGATTGATGGGCAGGACGTCGCGCTTTTCTTACCACCGTGCATATTTGGGCGCAACATCTTTGACAAACGCTTATAGAATATAGCCAATCAAAACTTGGATGGACCAATCACATTTTTTTTTAAATGGTGGTTTAAGTTTTTATAGGTTGATATTGAAATTCATTACCATGATGCATTGGAGAGGGGGTGACACTTGTTAACTAAAATTCAGGCCCGTTTTTGTATGGCGAGCGGCTTCCATGTTTCATTTGTTCGTAGGTACCATTTTTTTTATATATCTTATTTGATGGCCCACTGCTGGGCAAAAGCCTCCCCTCTCTTCCTCTAATCGTCCCTATCAAGTGCCAGTTCCCTCTACGTCCCGTCATACGTGTCCATGTCATCTCCAGAGATCGGACAAACGTGCGTCATTGTCCGCAATAATATGGACATGACTCCAAATTTGATTGAATAATTAATCATTCAATCACTTTGATAAAATTACCTATTTGACACCGGTAACTATAAAAACCTTTGTCAAATAATCACCTTAAAGCTTCGAAATCAAATTGCTAGAAATTATTCGTTCAATTATTCATTTAATCAACTTTGTAGTCATGTCCATATTATTGCGAACAATGACGCACATTTTTTCCGATCTCTGCAATCTTATGTCTGTTAAAAAGTGATGTTACAAATAGAAAGCACTACTTCCCGAGGTTCACTATGAAGAATCTAAACCTTTGTGAACCGCATCTTACAGGTGATTTCCTTTCAATGAGTGTTAGAAGCCCGACGCCGCTAGGCGGAGGGCTTTTATGACTCGAGTTAGTATTCCGTTTACCGACAGTGATGCATACAATGTTTTTCATCACATTTGCCAACCAAAAAATAAGTTTATTAAATGACGTACTGACATTTCTATTACTCCCTAGGGAATTTCACTTTTCTATTACTCCCGCTACGCGCGCAAGTAATGGCGCGCTTAGACAGCAAGTGTGATAAAAATTATTTTATCATATAACATGCACACTAACGCCATGACAATATGTAGGTACCTGATAATATTTTCTTCGGTTACCGCGAGGATTACACATCAAATAAAACTATGAGAACGGATAAACTCGCGTATATTAATTAACTTCATTCCGACGTTTCGAACACTTTACAGGGTTCGTGGTCTGCGGGCGACTGACAATGAAGGAAATTTGATAGATCTACCTCCAACAAAATAAGAAAGATAAGTACAAAACTACCCACAAAGACAAAATATACTAAACCACAGACAATAAATATTGAAGGGTGGATGTACAGTCGACGTCAATGATATATTTACAGTTTAGATACCAAAAAACGACTTTATTGCCTTGGCATTAAGGTCGTGTAAATATATTTTTTGCACCTAAACCGTAATGATATCTTTGACGTCGACTGTACATACTAAATTTGCAAATTAAGTTATTTATTAATTACAAGTATTTTCAGAATGAAGACAAGAGACAAATAAAAACCGGCCAAGTGCAATCGACTGTGACAGACGGACAGACGGACATGACGAATCTATAAGGGTTCCGTTTTTGCCATTTTGGCTACGGAACCCTAAAAATAAATAATCTACACCGGTCCTATCCCTACGCCTCTGCCTGAGAAGAATTTCTTTCCTTTGTATGATTGTACTTGTATTGTTTGGAAGGTATATCCCATTATTGGAACCGGCAAAAAACTCAGCGGGATAACTCTTTTCAAAAAACATTTGTATTACATCTTAATATCAACATGCAATTCCGAAACATACAATTTTGATTCATAAGGAAATATAAATAATTGTGGAAAAATTGCCACTACTAAATATTTATTAAGATGAGTCAAGATTTTTGTAGGAAATCCGTGAATACAGAATCACATTTTTTTTTAAATAACATAATATCTTATATTTTACAGACAAACGGGTCTTAATCGCGTAAACTTACGTTTAATTATATCCTGACGTTTCGGGCATGACGTTACACCCGTGGTCGCAGGCAGACTGGCGAGAGAATGTATCAACACCTTCAAGCTGCGCGGGTTTTTCGAACTACCCGCACTTGATCTTGATCTTGATCCATACCAACCGTTTACATGCCGTTATCAAAGGTGGCAGGTCATCTAAGGTCGCCTAAGGATGTTTTACCTTATCACACACCGGGCGTTTATAAGATCGATTGTAGCTGTGGTAGTTCCTATATTGGGGAAACCAAACGCACCATAGCGGAAAGGGTCAAGGAACATATCACGGCTGTTAAAAAGCGTCAAACGAATAAGTCTGCTGTGGCTGAGCATTTGTTGGAGTCCGGACCTAACCACTGGATTGAGCTCCATAACCCGAAAGTCCTCTCAACCGAGCGTATACATCATAGCCGAAAAGTACGTGAAGCTATTGAAATTAAGAAACATCGGAATTTTAATCAAAATGAGGGGCAAGGAATCTCGTCCGCGTGGAATCCCGTGATTTACAAATGTAAGCGTGGTGAAACATCCATTTTTAAACCATTGGATGTTGTGAGTGTTGTGTGTAGGCCTAGTGACAACCCTAGCCTAGAAGTGAATAATCAAGATCAAGTGCGGGTAGTTCGAAAAACCCGCGCAGCTCGAAGGTGTTGATACATTCTCTCGCCAGTCTGCCTGCGACCACGGGTGTAACGTCATGCCCGAAACGTCAGGATATAATTAAACGTAAGTTAACGCGATTAAGACCCGTTTGTCTGTAAAATATGAGTGATAATCGTGAAAGTTTAAATCAATATAACATAATATCTTCTTTTCAAGTCCCATACTTTTATACCTGTATATATTCAGATAATCCGCAATAACAGAAAGCGAATTCAATGCAATACGTACCTAATCGTCGCATATAAAAGCACTCAGCTTGTTTACTCTGTCGCAGCTCACGTAATTATGACGTGTCGCCAGCTTTAGAGCGACAGTATTGTATGACGAAAATTATTCGTGATCTATTCTTGATCCGATATATAAGTAGGTACAGTGTACTTGCTACGTATCGAACTCATTAGAAAATTTCAAGAAATAATTACATTAACAAAATATATTAGATTACCCGGCCAACCTATGCAGCATAGGCAACCTATGCATACTAGAGGTAAAAATATATATAAAATTTCACTTAGGAGCAAAGTTTAATTCAGTTCTCGTACCTACTTCGAATTTGTTTAAATAAATTTTCGCTTGATTATTTAAATCTTAATGAGAAAGTAAACATCTAAAAAAAAAAAGGAATGAATTGTAGGTTAAAGCAACTTACACGTATTAAATCAATGGCAAAAGACAGCCTGTAAGCCTTCGACTGTACATCCGCAGGGTATTTTGCGTAACTGCAATATTATAATGATACAAATGAACTTCATCATCGTCATCATCATTTCAGGCATTTATCGCCCACTGCTGAGCATAGACCTCTCTCCTGGTACGCCATGTATCTCGGTCCTGAGGCAACCTGACCAAGACGTGTCCCGTAAGCCACATGTTGAATAAATAAATCTGATGCTTCTAGAATACATTTGATGCTTAAAATGTCAACAGTGATCTCAATAAATGAAAGACAAATGCACGTCTTTATGTGATTGCTTTCTGAAACTCGAATCAAAACTGCTATCCAGGACCAGAACTTAAACTAACATGGAAACTCCAAACTTCACCGTCTCTAGGCTATTTAACTTCTAAATTGTCAGACAATGTAGGTAACAGACTCCTACGTTACGCGAAAAACTGACTTGCTAGCAGCTTATTCGTAAAAAAATAAGCAGCGGCTCTAGCGTAAACTTAGAAATCCGCAAACTTCGATTATTTGTATTCTGTTCATTAGAGTATGTTTTGGTTGGAGTGAAAGAGAAAAATCCTCGTTTACGAATATCGAAGTTCGCGGTAATAGGCCAGTAACCCAACAGAGTCCGTAAATTCTTCCGAAGCAACAATAAACACATAACAGAGCAGCAATATTTTACGGGCAATGAACAACGTGTAGAGGAGTGGAAAGGTTGAAATAAATTACAAACTTTTTTATTGTGTTGATGGCAAAAGCCAGACTTGGTAACCGATTGTTGCGGTCTAACGCTATTGTAAGACCTAGAGTAAACATGCTGTTTATAGATGATAAAAGAGAAGTTAGGGTAAAGAAAACTAATAAAACTATGACCATAATACATTTCGGATGACACTTTTAATGGTAATGCAGTGTACGACTACGGAAGATGCCTTCAAACAAATAACAACTTTTTTGTTACTCCTTTTATTCTACGACGCTGTTTATGTTTATTTGTATCAACTATTACAAAAACAGCTTTTTATATACTAACTATAGAGCTGCTATGGATATGATCTCCAGTTCCAATTACTTGGTCCTATAGGATGTCTAAAAATATTGTCAACATATTTAATGTAGGTATATTTAACTAAATTAATTCCATATTTTAAAATATCTTCGTCTGCTGTGATCTTTGTTCGAGTTGTCAAACTTTTCGTTTAATTTAAAATATCCTTTTGCTTAGTCTGTGTTCGTATTCTACGATGTAGAATCTACATTCTAGAGATAAAGACAAGCGCTAGTATGTCTGTGTAGCGGTAACAGGTGGCGCAATATGCACGGATCCCGTTTCGAATGAAACTGCCGCAGTCTGGCAAGGCCGATAAAACTGAAGGTGGCATCTTATTTTATTTAAATGCATGTACCTATGTGAAGTTGTGGTGTTGAATTATTTATGTATCTGGTAGTTCTGGGACATATTTAAAATGGTAGTGATAATTCTGGCACCCTAGTGAAAAGGGATATAAGTCGAATTTTGGCAAAATTGAGTTACGTATACCAAAAAATTTCTAAAAAAAAATGGCATCTGTTGGTGTAAAAGGATTTAAGATATCACGTAAATTGACAGAGTTACGGTCGTGTAATATGGTATAACTAACACAAATGACCATGCAGTGTCAGGTATAAGTTGAAATAAATTCTTACTAACAAAAAAAGTATATCATTGTAAAGTTACAAAAGGTATTAGTGTAGCTAAGTTTTACGCTTTTGGATTTTTGTTGTGTGTAACGCTATAACTACTCATATTCTCTTGATGGTCACTCGGATAATGAGGATCCATGTGTATTTAAATCACTTTACACGAACAATAAAAACATTTTTTGAGATACAACTCGATAAATCCATATTCACGAATAAAATTATGTTTTTACGGGTACAAGTCGACTTTAATCACTTAGAATTACAGTTTTTTACATGTGATACAATCCATTTGCGGGAATTATATCCGTTTGCACTAAATTAAAAAGTATTACTTAACATTTGACACCAGTAAATTGACGGATAAAACAAACTTAGCTAAATTTTTTTTCGTAAAAGTACATCTCAAAAAGAGTTATTAAGGACTGTTCATTTTACTAAGCGGACACGAAAAACCTCACGTAAATATTTTTTTCTTTTATCATACTTTATTTTTATTTGTGAAATATTATTTAACTAAAAATAGATAAATAATAAGTAATGTCTCAATTAATATATTAATTATCGGCAACTACATTTTTAGACTACTGTTTGGCCACGAAACGTATGTTCTGCAAACTATTTTTTGACATTTTACGACTAGTTGCGAACTGTACACGTTTGAATTTTTTCAATGATTTAGTTTTTCATCTATCGTTTCTTAAGTGTGCCTTCACAATAGGCCATTACCGCTATATAGGATGAAGATGAAGACAATTTTATGGATGTCGTCTTTTTAAACAAATTCTATGATTATTTAATTGAATAGCTCTAATGTCTAACCCTTATGATGTGCCCTTGCCAAATTAGACCAAAATAACCGGTGAGAGATACTATGTCTTCGATAGACTTTTCTATAAATATCCCAGCTAACTTGGCCCTGTTGCGAAATAGGAAGCAGTTAAAAGACCATATAATCAAATTGCCTGCCAAGCAAGGGCGTTCTTCCCGAAATTGTTTTTTGTATGATTTTCTACTCAGACACATACTCTTCTACGACAGGATGACAGTATTAGGACTGCGGTAATGTCATTACTATCATATTTTAGGTACCTTTTGTGGGCCCCCAAAATGCAAAAATTCCATACTTTTTTAGTGAAACGACGTAAAGTTCAATAGCCAATTTTAAGGTATGCAACTAAGATTTCTGTGTTTAGACTTCGGTGAATCTTCAAGCATATGACACTCTCTAAATTGTTTAATAATTTAGTATAACGTCGGCTTAAAATGTCCTATATTTGATATTTGCAATCTTTCACAGTGAATAAATAAATAAATAAATAATAAATAAATATCTTTGGACATCTTACACAAATCAACCTAGCCCCACGGTAAGCTCAATCAAGGCTTGTGATGTGGGTACCAGGCGACGATATATATAATAGATAGATACATATAGATACGTATATACATAGACAGCCAAGACCAAGGAACAAATATTTGTGATAAATAAATACACAAATAATGCCCTCGCCGGGATTCGAACCCGGAACCTCCAGCTTCGTAGGCAGGGTCACTACCTACCAACTAGGCTATGGAGGCTGACGAATATTTTTCTGTACACCATTGTGCAGAATCAATTTACGATTATCAAATTGAATATGTCTTATCAGATATAGTAATGGATACTTGAAAAGCAAACATATATCAATTGAAAAAGATGGCTTTGCTAATTTCATGGCTGTAAACTGTTCATCGATCGATTTTAAAACCGATTTATAATAGACGTTTAAGTGTGTCCTCTTAGTAAAATGAACAGTCCTTATAAAATAAGTTAAATGTATACCCGTTTTCACTAATGTCCAATATATGTGAAAATGGGTACTAATTTGGTTATATTTCTAAATAGCATTTATTTCAGCGGTTACAAGTCAATTTTTTTTAAACTATTGATTTTAGCCATAAACCAATGAAGGCATGTAAAAGAGCGCATTGTATTTACTCAAAGTACTTACATTTAAAGTTATTCTAATTCTTTAGCCATTTCGGCACAGTAATTTTTAATAATTTCGCCAATCGTTTTTTGGCTCTCCTGTAAAGTGGCAAATTTCGATTTATACCCCTTTTCACTAGGTATTTTGCTTGTTATACAGGTGATTTTTATGTGCGTTCCCATTGAGGATCCACCTTGGAATTTCGAGCTTTTGAATGTGAGAATATTTAGTAAAAGTTCTCCAACAATTGTAAATTCAACATTTCCAAAAGTATAAGTATATAACTGAATGTCACGTTAGAGTGGCCTCTAACGTGACATTCAGTTATAGGTGGGCCCTCAGTCGTAACTATCAGGTATACATATTTAATAATACACTTGCTTAATAATACAACTGCTGTAAATGCGTACATTTAGTAAAAGATTTGTAAAACTAATTTCATCAATTCGAACTTCTTTCTGTTAACGCAATAAGAATGTCATGCAGAATGTGGTCCCTCAATTGATCACGATAAGTTCACATTAAGAGAGAACAATGGTATTATTTAAAATATAGGTGTGGGTGAGATCTAGTAAAAGTGCATGTAATCATTGTAAATTCAATCTTTAGTTTGTAAAAGATGCTGTTTAAAAGTTTCGATCGATTAAAGCTGGTCCCTCAATTGAAACGTTTAGTTTGTTACAAGATGAATAGAATGTTTTACAGCTTCAAGTAGAAAATATGTATGGGTAATGCCTCCTCCACACTCCTGGGATCCCAGTGCGCAAAGACTAATGATTCAAGTTTTCCGTCGTGTGTAACAAGTATTTGTCAAGGTCTGTCGACACTTAATCTTGGCACCAAGGTTACTGTTCCAACTCGGTGTGCCAGCACTTGTCTCAGTTGAACCAACATACATAGAAGTAGAATGAGGAAAAGAGACATCAGACTAATGTGCCTGGAGATTAATATCTAATGCAAGTTTGTCGGATGTTAACAAGTAGTATTCGTATATGGGCAACTTACTGCTTCGAAATTTTGTAAGTGCAATGAACACCTCAGATCAGGTTGAACCGTTTCAACCGATCTCGCTGGAGCGCAAACTTGTAGAACTATTCCAGTGTAGTATTAACTATCGTTGCCCGGTCTGGATGGGTGATTTTCCCCAGGCAACCGACCCACCGGCTGTCCGATCGCTTTAACGCTCCCTGTAGAATAAAGCCTAAGTCAGATTAAAAAAAGCTCAATGTAGTAGAACCGATCTGAAGAAAAAGCACGGATACTTCATGGAGTCTGTGCGACAAGTGAAGGTACCTACCTGGCAGTAAGGCACGCCCATCTATTCCATTGGCCATCACTTTTCGAACAAATTCTACCAGCATGTAGTCGACCTGTTATCGGTGGTTTGTTACAGTGTGATAATGTCGCCATCTGTTGGTAGCTAGTATTTGGTTTTTAGAATTAACAGCTGCCAACTGAATAGTTGAATACATGACGGAGAGCTCACATAGACTGGTTCGTTTCACAAGTGCCAGGTTGTATGAATGAATTACCCGGGACGTTGCAACGTTTATTATTTTGCACAGTACTACTGGCTCCAAGTGAAGTCTCACCTGAGACTAATAGTGACTGCTATTGTATAACTATCTTAAATATTTTTTTACTGAAAGATACTGGGATCCCACAGTCAAACTCTGAAGAGTCTTGTACAACAATTACTGATTTCCAAGATTGTGAACCTCATGTAATATTAAATAACAATAAATAAACATTTAATATTATACGATGGCTCTTCAGCAACAAAAGCGTTGGTTAAGTTGAAGGCCGAATTCCACTTTAGGTCGCTGCAGAGCTAGCGCAGTAGGTAAGTATTATGAAGCCCTAAAACTTTAAAATGGGCACCCATTCTGAGTAGTCATTTTCGCTATATTCATCAAACTTTGTTTAATGCAAAAAACGCGTAAATAAAATTACATAGATGTTTTATAATTAATGAAAGATATGTTTCTTCTCGGGATTCCTGAACAAAATAAGGTTTTTTATATTTTTTAGCGTAATTTACTGTTCGAGAGTAGTTATATTCAATAACGATGCCTTCATTTTTAATAGTAAATGTGTTTTATGACTTGAAAAAACAAGTATTACGGAAAGACCTGTTTAAGGTGCAACCTGACTGAAATGAAAAGAATAAAGTGACTGAAATGAAAAGAATCCAATTTACCATCAAAACCCAAAACTTTCAAACATATTTGTCACATAATTTTCCTCTCGACCATTTTCACCGACATCATAAATCCACGGACACAAACAAAGTTTTGGATATCGCCCAAAAGTACGACTCCTTTGCCTTTTCCAAGCGATTTGGACGATAAATATCTGAGTGTTTTCGCTCGTCTCAATTTGAATGTACCGAGGGGAGTCATTACTCTATCTTATATTAGTGCGGAGGGGTATGTGGATGGCATTTATTCCGTCCTATCCAAACATTTGGACTATTCTGTATATGTACAGTTGATTCGGATACAGTAAACACGTATAGTATCATACTACTGTAAAGAGTAGGATAGGGTGCTTCTTTTCAGAAGTAATAAAAAAACGACTAATAATTTTGCCTTTCTTGAACTTCGTACTTCGGTAGCGACCCCTAATTTTTGTTTATAATAATTGAAAAAAGACAAATATGGTTTACTATTCAAACAACAAAATGAGAGGGTGCCCCATAGAAAATTGCAATCGGAGGAGCAAAGAGCTCCTTTATTGGTTCGAACATAAAATTGCAAAAATAAGAAGCACCCTAGTATGCAAGGTGTTTGTGCAAAACATGTCCAATATGCGGCTGCCATTAGGATAAGTTTAAGGCTTGGTTGCTATATACGATATTTACAGACCTCGAATGGGTATTCCGAACTGCAGTAGCAGGCCTATCCAACATACCATTAACAAAGCGTATGTTATAACTATAAGCAAATTGTAGTGATTATAAAATATGGAAAGACACACGTGACCTGCAGATCACGTGCGTGCGTTTTATTTGGTTAAGAAGTCACATTTTCTTCACCAAGTGTGACGTATTAGTTCTACAGTAATTTTTGTAGTTCACAATTCTACTTTTATTCCCATAAAAATAAAATCCTAAAAGTCATATAGTCATAAGTTCGCTTTTTATGGAAGAAAATGTTACGTCACTATACGAGAGTGAAAAGAAAATGAATTGTCCAACTCCATTTTGTGTCCCCGCCGACATCGGTACGCAAATGCATGTCCGTGCATAAGACGGTTAGCTGCAATTCTTTCAGTGCTATATTGTCTGTAAAAATACTCTTCAATTTCGAACCACTGGGTTTGGCACAGCGTATACATTTCTTCATCCAATCCAAACTAGATTGTCTAATAAATTGTGTCTTTTAGTATCACAGGCATTAACCATGATGCCATTTTGCAATCGTATTCGATAAGCAATAAGTAATAAATGTATGAGAATCACAGATTAGAAACGTCACTTCACTTATCGTATACGATTGTAAAATGGCGTCTTGGCTACGCATGCTTTTTCATTTTTAGAGTCACCAATTAGCGTGAAATTAAAACGCTTAATTTTGCACTAGAGCCATCATTAATACATTTCCTTTTACTGAACAAAAATATCCTTCCTCGTCGTAGTAACAAACATAAAAAAACCTCGCCTAACTAAGCACACAATCCGGAAAATTGTCGCACGTCGTCACTGCACTTCTTCATTTCAAAGCGTACCTCAATGTCGGAAAAATCTTGTTTACGCGTGTCGGCAAGAGCATCATAAATCACTCCGCTGTCGTTACCTTTGCGTGCTGCGCCTCTGATCTTTCGAGAACCAGTTAGGCATGATCCTGCGCATTAAATTGTAATTTAGCACAGTAAAATACAGGAACAATTTTTTTTGGTACCTTCCCTACTCGTAAAGAGATGTTTTTTTAATTGATTGTAATCTTATCGTACAATAGGTCCTTTAAAAAGATTAAATGCCCGAATGGAATTTTATTTTTCTAAATTCGGAGATGAGACTGCTCCAGATTTCTTGCTTTTGATCTGTGGATGTGGGTCCAAAAATATAAAAAAAAACGATTACGTTTGGTACGCGGGCAAAGCCGCGGGGAAATTCTAGTTAATACATAATGGATATATTAATTAGCAGATTTAAATGTTGTATAGAAAAAAATATACAAAATTAATCAGAACATCACTAATAATAAAATTAAAGTAATTCTTTCATCATAATAATCATCATCAATTTTTTACAGTCCACTGCTGGACGTAAGTCTTTCCTAAGGACTAAGGACGCATAATCGCGAAGCTGGGCAAGTGGGTTGGCGATCGTAGTAACGTGTCTATTATGATGACGCTGCTGCCCGTGATCAATCTTCGATATATAAAATGGTCAGTGACAGCCTACAGCCCTTAGAGTTGGGGTGGTGAAAAACGTATTCTTACTGCTGTCATCAAGCGACTTGTAGTAGTTCTTTAATATGTATTTAAAACATTTGAAAATAATGATGAAGACAAAACAATGAAGAAAATTTTATTCAGTAAGTAAAATGCTCAGTGACATCCCTTAGAGTTAAGGTGGTGACAAAGGTATTCTTATTGCTGTCACCAAGAGACTTATAGTTCTTTGATTTATGTCAATCACGTTTTTTATGTCACGCGTTGCCATGGTTACATTTCCTGGGTCACCCTTAAAATTACAGTTTAATTGCATAAAAATTTACAAAACCTTGATTTTTTTGACAGTTAGTCTTTCCATGGTGAGTCAGCCTCTAATCATGTTAGTAGAGCATGCAGTATACTTTCTTCTAGCAAACTATGCCACTTTCCATGGGTGACGTAACAGAATAAAAACAAAAAAAAGTGATTGACCAAATATTTAAGACAAGATGCACCTAATTTTGGTTATGATGAGGCGGTATTCCTCCTTGATAATAGAACAGCTCACCTCTCAGCGATGGAGCCTGACACTCACCCCCAGCTGACTCCACTCCAAACTCCAACTTGAGGCGTGCCTAGGACTTAGATGCTGAGGGCCAACAACACTTTAGCTTAAGCACGGGACTTATTGTGCGGTTATGCATACATTGTGATAAGATATTGCAATTATATTTGGGTCATTGTCAGTCGGAAAAACAAAAGTTCCACTCGGCTGTCAAAAGTGTTTACGAATTTATTAGAGGATTACAGACTGGAGAACTTTTTTTTTCTTTCAACTGACCATTCGTCAGTTGAAATAAAAAAAGTAAGTAAAAAAACCAGCAAACTTGCATTACTTTAATCACACACTTTCAGACACCAATCTTGGTTTTATCACCAATTTAAAACCTTAAACCTAAAGTTCATAAACATTTTTTTGTTAAAATTATTGCTAAATTTATTGTGCGGACAATTTAATTATTTGTCAAATGTTAATACTTGAAAACGATTGCTATAGTAATGCTTATTATTATTATCCATTTTCGTAAAAGCCCGGGTCATGGAAACACACTGTATACAGGTTTATAGATCGGGGAACCTAGTTATAAGTACCGTTCATTACCAAAAAGACGATAGCCTAAATCTGACTATTAGCCATTTGATTCATGAACGTCCTTTGAAACTAGTTTGTCTTTCTTTAGCTTCTTTAAGATCCAAGAATATTAATCTCCTTATTCATAAAATTCATGACACAGCTGCATCATTTAATTAATGTTGTCACATTGCTCTTTGGTAAATAGATAGGTAGAAAACATTCATCTCATATTCATTGGCAGGTATCGTAAGTTTTCATGAAAAAAGTTATTTTTTAGGGTTTATTGTACTCATCTGCTCAAAAAATCATACAATTCAATTTAACTTTCGGCTTACAAAATTTTTTTTAATCATTTTTTTATAAGCTGTCAGCTCTGTAGGTGACAATTGTTTTTACGAACATTTTGTATTTTTATGAGTAAGATTAGCTTAGCAACCAAACGGTGGGAAAAAGTCACTTAATAGAAAAATTAGTTTATCAAACATTTTCGAAAAAAAGCTCGTTAATAAGTGCTTTCATAACAATCAAAGCTCCCAAAAGAGCAAACTTAAAAGCACCCAAAAGGGAATACTGGTAGTTTTAAATGTGCTATAATGTCTAAAAATTCAGTCCAGATTGTTTGTGTTGGCTGTTGCCGTGAAACTGACTCGGTTGGACGAAATAAATAGGTTTCAGAAAACATGTTTTGGACACATACTTACCCAAAACATGGGCGTACCCAAGTACGCCCTGTGTTCGTGAGTAGCTTTGCGTGAACGCGGGCTCAGTGCTTGATAATGGAAACCTAGGCTCTCCGAAACATGTCGCGCGTAGTGACTAAATACACGTGAGTTTAATCGATTAAGTAATCATATTAATAGTTGTTTTGTGTGATGAAGTTTAGTAAGCGTGTTCTGGAGTGGAAACCCGTCTAGGCAAACGTAACGTGGGACGCCCTCTATCCAGATGGTCAGCATGCTTAGCCAATTTGGCAATCTCTAACGCTTAGTAGCGTATCGTAGTTTTCCCTCTCTGTCACTCTTTCATATTAGTGCGACAAAGATAGTTAGCTGCCTTTCGTTTACGATTGACAATTAAGCGCTAGCGATTGGCAACTTGTCTAAGCACCCAGGATGACTTGCGTAGCAGGGCTAGAAAGGATTGGATACATAAAGCAACTGACCGCGCTCTGTCGCGTTCATATATTGGAAAGGCCTATGTCCAGCTGCTGTGGACTGAGACAGGCTGATGATGATGATGATGAATAAGCACAGATATTTATTCTTGATGTTTGGTATATATTTATCTATTATACTTATAAGCATGTATACATCGCCCACCTACAGGACTAATTTTACTTGTTTTAGGGCTTGGTTTATCCGTGTCAGTTACTTCATCTTTTTTTTTTGTATTCAGTTTCAGGAGAGGTTCTCGAATGGCGGCTGCGTACCGGAAAGCGTAGCGTGGGTACGCCTTCCACGAGGTGGACTGATGCCTAGTGAAGGCACTAGATGTGGGTGGCGCAGGACTGGTCATTGCGGCAATCTTTGGAGGCTTGTGTTCAGCAGTGGACATATATTATGTCGGCTGATATGATGATGATTTAGATTCGTATCGCAACTGAGAAACCCGTTGAACGCTTAAATGTGCTAATTCTCCCGTAATTAAGATTACGTTTCAATAGATACTTAGTAAGTATAATTTAATGAAAGGGGATTTATCGTTAAAGGCAAAATCCGCTCGCTATACAATTAATCATTTTAATCAAATACGTATGACATGTAATTGACAGGTAATTAATGCGTTCAGGCATTTCGAAGTTATTTGTTGATTTCGATGTATACATTTGAATAAAACATAGATAGATAAGGATCTTCTATATTTTGCAGTGGCTACTTTACAAATATTATGATCTGCCTGGCAAAGCTCTTAACACGTTGAACAACACACCAAAAATGTAGTCTTTCCATTGGAGCCACATGGGTCACCGGTGAGCCTAACCATGTTGAACCATTGGGGCCACGGGGGTCACCGGTGAGCCGTCGCGAGCCTTCATTTCAAACGTGTTTTACAGGCCACCGTTCACTTATTCCATCCAAAAACGTATGCAGGGTGAGCCGTGTGGCCCTAGAGAAGATACAAATTGCCTTGGTTCTTTTGTACTGTAAAGGACTTATGATTTTTTCGTCATTTTGTGAACTTAGTTAGGGTTGGCTAACTCGTCATAGGTAAAATATAGTTGAAGACTTGCAAATAAAGATTTTAAATATCGAGTTTGGTAAAAAATAAACTAAATTAGTTTTTAATGTTTAGATTTATGTATTTACCTAATTTTAAGCATATAATACAACTTTTAGTTAAGTTTAAAAATAGGTAACGTCGTCGACTTACTCGCTATCAAGATGGCACTAAAGTTTAAAAAGCTTGTATTCTTGAGCTTTTCGTAAAACAATTTATCACAATTGGCATAGTAAACTTAAAGGTATGTATTATAATTATAATTCTTATCAAAAGTAACAAAAGTACAAAATCATAATAGATAGTGAATTCTGTCATGGTTTGGCTCCGGAATTGTTTAGAAGGAAGCTACGTTTTATATCGAGGGGGCATTATCTCCAGATCGACGTCGACGGAGTTGCTATGGGTAGCCCTGTGGCACCGGTTTTAGCAAATAACTGGATGGAGCATTTTGAGGCCAGCATAGATCTCCATTATCTCCAACCATGGACGTGAAATTATGGAAGCGGTATGTCGATGATGTCTTCTGCGTTATGAGAGGTGGCAAGCATGAAGTTGAGCAATTACTCCAGTATCTCAATTCCATTCATACTAAAGTCAAATTCACATATGAATTGGAATCGGAGCGTAGTTTGCCTTTTCTGGACGTGAAGGTGATAGGTCGAGATGATGGTTCTTTGGCGCACACTGTCTATAGGAAGCCCACACACACAGGTAGGTATTTGAACGCTCTGTCTCACCACCACCCCCGGCAGCTTCAGTCTGTGGTTAATTCTCTAAAGAACAGAGCACATGACCTTTGTGACTCTGAATTTCTGGAAATTGAGTTATCGCACGTTCAGGAGGTTCTGAAGAGAAATGGCTACATAATGAACAGACGGCAACCCAGACGAATATCGAGGAAGAAACATTCAGATGTTGTGAGGCGAAGGTACGCTTTCGAATAAGTATTCCATACCAACCGTTTATATGCCGTTATCAAAGGTGGCAGGGTATCAAAGGTCGCCTAAGGATGTTTTACCTTATCACACACCGGGTGTTTATAAGATCGATTGTAGCTGTGGTAGTTCCTATATTGGGGAAATTAAACGCACCATAGCGGAAAGGGTCAAGGAACATATCACGGCTATTAAAAAGCGTCAAACGAATAAGTCTGCTGTGGCCAAGCATTTGTTGGAGTCTGGACCTAACCACTTGAGCTCCATAACCCGAAAGTCCTCTCAACCGAGCGTATATATCATAGCCGAAAAGTATGTGAAGATATTGAAATTAAGAAACATCGGAATTTTAATCAAAATGAGGGGCAAGGAATCTCGTCCGCGTGGAATCCCGTGATTTACAAATGTAAGCGTGGTGAAACATCCATTTTAAAGCCATTGGATGTTGTGAGTGTTGTATGTAGACCTAGTGACAACCCTAGCCTAGAAGTGAAAAAAGCTTAATTGTCGTTACAAAACTGACATGGACGATAACTTTTTTGTGAGAGTTAAGCTAATTGGGTGTCCCTAGATGTGAGAATGCCCGGATGCCAGCCGTACTGATAGTTGCGAGACTTGCGAATGCGCATGAATGCGGGGTGTGCGGGCGGGTGAGCCGCGGCGTGACCCCGCGGCCCCCGCGGAAGGAACTTCACAATTCCTTCCGTTCAGGCCACGCGGCTCACCGGTGAGCCTTTTAATGAAACTCGAGTTTTTATGACGTTTAAGCTAGTATCTCCTAATCTATTTTGCTAAATATAATATTCTGCATCCAAAATGACCAAAATCTCATTTTTGAGAAAATAGCCCATTACTCGATTTCACCATGGCCTCAACGGAAATATCGTGAAGGCTCACCGGTGAGCCGCGTGGCGTCCAACGTGTTAAATTTGTGATGATGATGATGAAACTAACTTTAGTAGTAACATTAACAGTAGGAACAAATCACTATATGCATCTCTTTTTTTGAGTAAATAACATACACCACCCACCAACACGTGGTGGTTGCGACACCGTCTAAGGCGCTCTACGTGTCGCGCCTGCATTACTCCGCCGTGCCCAACGATGTGGTGGAGTATTACGTCCGCCGGAAGACGGGTTACTCGCTGAGGGTGCAGCAGCTGCGGTCGCGCCACTACGTGCACTTCAGCTCGTTTGTGGTGCGCGTGCCGCGCCCGCTGCAGGACACCATCGCGAGTGCTGACTTCTGGCCGAAGGACGTCGTGTTTCGGCAGTTCCGAGGCAATCTGCCGAATCCTACGCCAGATCAGACGACGCAACGGAGCCACGTCGTTACGTCGCCTAAATCAAGCTAGTTTTAAGTTATTTTTATTTGATATGTAAATTTTTATTGGAATAAAAAATGAAAATAAGGGTAAGAAAGGGACGGTATGATTATCTCTGTCTGTGCCTCATGTGACTAAAACCCTAGACAAACTATAATCGCCTAATTCATAAACGTCTCTTTAGCAAACCGCTGAGTATTATTTGTCCCTTTCTGTCTTATAACATATAGATAAGACCGAGAGGGACAAACTATACTTTACCGGCTTAATAAGTTATAATATACGCTTATAAATAAGAGGGTAAATATAAAAATATTGAACTTCCCAGACATACTTATTTTTGGACATGATTGCGACAAACTAAAGTCACCCAGTAGGCTTATGATGGTACCGTGTTTAATCGTTTGTCGTTATTGCCGTCAGGTTCTAACAAGTATGTAAGTGCGAAAGTGAAGCGTAGCACGATAAATAGATAAAACGGAACCATCATAAGCCCCCTGGGTGCTTAGAAAAGTGGCCAATCGCTAACGCTTAATCGTCAATCGTAAGCTAAAGGCAGCTAACTGTCTTTGTCGCACTAATATGAAAGAGTGACAGAGAGGGAAAACTACGATACGCTACTAAGCGTTAGCGATTGGCAACTTGGCTAAGCATCCTGTCATTTCTATATTATTGCTATTTACTTTACAGTATTGAAATTAGAATTAATTCAGTCTCTATCCGACTTCAAAAAAAGGAGGAGGTTCTCAATTCGACTGTATGTTTTTTTGTTTATTTATATATGTTATCTTATCTTAGAAAGTCAGAACTGCCGACTGGGGGAACCGATTTTTGATTTTTTTATCTATTTGAAAGCTGATGCTCACCGATTGGTCCCATTTTATTTGCTCCAGTTCTGACAATCGCATCATGATAAAATCATAAATTTGCATTAAGCAAGAGCACTACAAATGGACGAATAACTTAATACCACGCCAACGATTTCGATAATTCTTTTTATATATCTCTTCAACTTGAATATGCCTCCCGACAATATAATGGCACGGCAAATAACTTATGATCAATTGATATTTCTCTTGGGACATTTTTATCAGATCCATCACTTATGAAAACCAACTTTACCAACCTGAAAAGTGAATAATTGAAATAACGATGAAAAAATACAAAACGGAACTGATACTCTCGATAATTTTAAGTATTTTTATAAATTGGACTATGGTTCATGCTTTTATCATTAAAAACATGAACCGTAAATAAAAAGTGTATTATATTTTTAATTTTTATACTTGTTAAAAAACTGCTCTCATAAATAATTATGTTGCAGTAAATATGTAACATGTATAATTTACACGAAATATTTTACACTCATTTGCTTTCATAATTAATATAAACCATATTTTGCCGGACAATTAAAATTATTTTATCAAACTTGTTTTTCATGGTATTTTTAAATAGTTATACTACTGTGTAGGTACTTATAAAAAAATATATATTAGATGTCATATTGTCATATACCAAAGAAAAAACTAGCGTCAGTATTTTTTTGGTATATGACATCTTATATTTAAAACATAAACCCAATTTAAGAAAGAGTATTTCATGATTTAAAATTAAAAAAACACGTCTAAACTAACATTATTTCAAAATAAATAGTAAATAACGAAGTATTGTTTTTTCTTAGTCTTATTCATGAAATAAAACTATGGAATGAAATCCCATAGACCACGAAACCTGTGGGATGTAATTAGTTAATAATAATCAGTTTCAAATTGTTTCATATCAACTAAGTATTCATAGCTTTAGCGGGATATATTAAAGGTGTAAGAACTATCTATAAGACATAGACGAGATTCCTTTCCAATTAAGTACTTAGTATTAGTCATGTTCGTAAAGGAACACCTGTGACTAAAATAGGAGCTGCCTCAGACTTTCATAATTCAATCTAGATCATATTTTCTACATCTGCAGTGTGCCTAATGGGCATTTGCGTGATTTTACTTTAAAATAAAAAACGAATTTTAAGGGTGATTGTACAACTTAGCAAATTAGGTTACCTAGTTATTCATTACAGGTATTTTAAACATGAAGACAAAAACTAAATAATAATAATAACTTCTCAAGTCAAAAGTATAGGGTTGGAACCGGCGTAGTAAATTATTTATTTTATAAATTATATATTATTATTTCTTTGCGTTACAAATTATGAAAAATATGAGAATATGTTTAATCGAAATTCCGAATCACAAATAACTAAACTTTGATAATGCCTTTAACACATTCGTAAATCATGGTAAAATCCTGGATATGAAAAAAAAAACATCACCTATCTTAGATGATTCATAAGTCATGGGCATGGGCTTACGTTGTGAAATGTACATAATTATATGTTTAGTACAGATGGTGCCTTTTTTACGCGCTAGTGCGAGAAGTGGCCCATTTTACAGGTCCAAAAAATCGCAGCGCCATCTGTGCTAATAAACGTCGTACGAGACACGTACAGTCGAGGAAAATGAATGTTTAGCAGGTTGCCATAATTCTGAAATTAGTCGTGCTACATTTTCCGACTGCAAGCGACTAATAACGAACCAAGACATGTCTATAATCGTCAAATAGAAGAAAACAGCATATTTCTATCTTTGTCAGTCTTTGACATTAACGTCAGTGACAAGTATTGAAGTTGACAGCAATAGGACACTTAATTCCGTGTATGTTGTTTTTTGACATTTGTTACTCGAACGCACTAACACGACTAAGAACTGATTTTTCAATACCCAAGCCTACCACTGCGAAAATCGAAATTCGTAAATTTCGAGGATTTTTCTCTGCACTCAAACGAAGGCGTCATTAGAGTGAGAGAGACAAATCCTCGAAATTTACGAATTTCGTTTTTCGCGGTAGGGCCGCAGGTAACAGTATCTGTCAAATAAATGTTAGCTCTATCCTTTTTTGACTGATAACCTTAGATAAGAATGGTAATAATTTTAACTAATGGATACTTTTAACTGAGGATTGAAAAATCAGCCCTTAAAGAAGAATGTTTGGCATGTTTCTCACTTTCACAATAGTCAGATAAAAAATGTGTCATACAACGTGCACTTTTTCTTTCACATGCATGAACATAAAGAAAGTGTTATATTTATCTGACAGACAACCTTACCTGACGATTATTAAACAATCCCTTCATCTAATAAGTTACACGAGGAAATGAAATAAAAAACTATTTGCCTGTTTATATTTATTAGTACATAAATCATGTTTTAAAAATGAGTGTAGACCCCGTGGTTGTTTATGACAATTAGGACTGCTAAAAATGGTCTTGCATGGAAGTTACTAGCTCAGTGCAGAGGTCCCATCCCAGGGAGATATTATCTTCCCATGCTTGATTGCATGTTGGATGAGGGCTTCGGTTCTCCATTAATTCCGATTCCATACATTTTCTATAGGGTTAAGAGTAGGTGATTTAGCCAGCCATATTATTTTAGTCATTTCGGGTGACGATTGAACCATGTATTAGTTATTCTAGCCGTGTGTATTATCTTGCTCGAATGAACAATTAGGCATCTCCTGTTGTGAATACACATTCGCACACTGGGAAGCATATTCTCTTCCAACATCGTAACATAATCCACTGATTTGCTCTTGGAGTTCGCCTACGCCATCAGCACTCATCCAGTCCCACAAGTTGACACCGTTTTTTTCTTGATAACGTGTATGCCGCCATAAATTTAATCTGCCACGAATGCAAGATTTAAACGTTTTCTCATCTGTGAAAATTGTTGACGACCAATCAAAATCCAGATACTTATTCGTGAGCAAAGTCCGCACGTGCAGGTTTTTAATCAGATTAAGTTGTAATTTTCGCAATATTATATCGAAAGAATCCAAACAATATTTTATAATTATTGAGTTTGACGTATCGTTGTCATTTGGCAGTCATTGTCACAATCTGATTACCAAATAAATATAGTTTGAAAATCGAACTACCGTTTCACCCAGCAAGAAATAAAACTAGAAAACTTCATGGGTATGTGACGTAATTTGTCATTATAATACGAACAGATTATGTGGACGATTAAACTGCTAAACAATCATTTTCCTCGACTGTACAAAAACAAGATTCGTACCGTAAAACGGGGTAAATAGGAATGTAGAATAAACTGGTCTGTTAGCCAGGTCAAACAGTCCAGTTTAGAACAGCTGATGTTTTCATAAGTGTTATTCTAAACTGGACATTTTATCCTGGGCTAACACACCAGTTTTCTCTACATTCCTATTTACCCCGTCATTCCTATTCACCCGTTTTTACGGTAACTCGTCTCGATTTAATACCTTCGGTCGTGTTTTAAAACATCGCCACTCGTTTCGAATTTCATGTTTTTCGCACTTGTGTCGTAATGTACTATTTTATACGTGACTGGACGAGTAACATGTATCCCATTTAGTTCCTCAGCTTCGCCGGCGCAAGTTTTCTGAAATCCCCGACGACACTAATTGCATACAGACCGCGGAATGTTGCACGACACTAATGCTAATCCTGTACACTTTAAGCTCCTTAAATACTTGTTAACTACCTGTAACCATAACATGAGTTAGCAAGTGGGCATTTTCGCGAGAAGAGATACAAAAACTTATTTTTCTGAAACAGGTAAATTTTATGTTTTTCCTGCTCAGAATCACGAGCTCTTTCGATCCTACTAGAAGAAAAAAAGTGTCCAAACTTTTAGTTTCTGTTACGTAACCGTTTTTCAAACACTTTGTACAGCGGTTACAAAATAGAGAGCATGTAAAATGTATGAAAAATGTGGGACCATTTTTTTCTTGTACTTTTTTTCTCCTAGATTGAAAAAACTCGTTATTCTGAGTAGGAAAAACATTAAATTTAACTACATAAAAAAAAATTTTTTTGGGTCTCTTCTCGCGAAAATGCCCAAGTAACATTTATTTTCATTTTAATGTTTATTTGGACACAAACAGTATATGATTCTTATAATTACAAGTATCAGTACGTATTTCATAAACCAATACAGTTGCCACTAATTAATAGATCAAATAAATTTAAAAATACAGCGAGTTAACTAACAGGAACAGTCGGCAAGTCACAAAATTTTGTTACAATTAAATAGAATTAAAAGAATTTCGGAGGTTGCGTCTATACAATTGGTTAAAAAGGTTAGGTGAGAAGCGATAATATTAACTAACGAGACATCTAATATATCAATATTATTAATAATAATATAAGCCTTTTATTCAGACAAATTCTTACATAACAAAACACATGTTTACTTAAGTCTTATGTAGGTACACTTTCTTATCTTAACTTAAACAATTTAATTTTTTTATAATTACACAACATCGCCTTCCTGGTCTGTTTGCCGTTTGGCATCATCAATATTATGTTAGCGTTATTCGATACGTAAAGCAGTCTGTCAAGGTCGCTGCAATGCGTCACTGCGAGCATGTTAAGGTGGATTTACACCAAACGAACGAATGCTCATTCTATCCCCCACTCTACGAAATCAACGAATTTCGACGAATTACGTTTTGTGTAACGAACGAATTTACGATTTCGTAGAGTGGGGATAGAATGAGCATTTGCTCGTTTGCTGTAAATCCACCAGACTGCTTTACTTGTACGTATCGAGTAAATGTTCTGATTGTTGAGTATTCAGGCCTTAAAGTTAGCCTTTTTTTTAACTAGGTATTAATACTAGATTTAGTTAAGGTGACGGTGGAGGTAGAATTCTTGAGTTCCAATCTAGTTGAGGCCAATTACTTCTGCGATAAATAGGTATACAGAGTGGGGAATGAATTTACAGGCAGACTTTGCCAATGCATTTTAGGAATGATTTTTTTTTCAGGGTTTTTGAAATTTTTTTTTTAGATGAACATTTTTCTGAAACTTTTTTCTCATGTTCTCTAACTTTAATCCGTGTGTATGTCGAGATGAAAACTACTTGTGTAAGAATTTTAATCGTGCAGGCATTTTTTAGTGACTTGTGATGAAAATAGTTTTTTGAATAACATGTCATTATCTCTAAAACTAAGCCGAATCCAGAAAAGTTCATATGACATTATAGCCTCAAAATGTGTTCAGGAATACAACTTTCAAGTTTGTCGGTCTACTTACTAGCCACCCTGTATACTTACTTGGGTGTAAAACTATTGCAACCTAAGACGAAGAACATAAACTCTTACCGCCTTATTCATAAACTGGTGGTAGGACCTCGTGCAGGGTCCGCCCGGATAGCTACCACCGTCTGTCTTACCCGTTAACCTGCCGCTAAATAGCAGTGTTTGGGTGTATTTACTGGCATAGACAGAAGCCATCCATCTAAGTCCTCAGGGTAGGCAGCGCATAGGCGATTTTTTGATCACTATGTCCATGGGCCTCAGTTCCTGCTTCCATCAGGTGGGCTGAGAGCTCAGTTGTCTACCTTCGTCACATAAAATAAAAACGTCTTCTAACATAGAAACCAGCTAATTTGTTTGTCTCTTTCGGTATTATTAATATTTCTGTAACTGTCAATATGATTTTTTTGGTTCAATTTTATACAAGTATACACTTAATTTATAATTACTTTTCCAAATCAATTTATTGAGATTTTGTTTGTAGCAAATATTATTGTTGAGTAGTTATTGTTTTCAATTATTAAACCTTTTTAAATAGTTTATTGCTACGTGAAGTTGCTTTTGCGTATGTTTTTGATATTTACTGATATCCTACAAAATTATACTTAGTGTAGTTAATAGTTATTTATGTGGCTGGCGCATAATAAGAGGCATTAAACATGAGCATACTAAGATCACACGAGTGTTTAATGCCTAATTATGTACAGTCACATACATAACTTTATCTACCTCCATATCATAAATTTAGAATGCCAATTTACATTTATTTACATTAATATCCACTAGTAAAATACCTCTAAATATAACTATTCAAATCAGTTGGACGCACTCAATTTGTGTAAAAATATCCTACAATCAATAATTATTGAAAAAAAAAAACAAAAAGAAGTTGACCTCATGACATTAATGTATTGACACCAATACTTTAATGTTAACATTATGGTGCATTGTACTTTAAAGTTAACATTATGATACAGGTACAGGCACCAGTTTCTTAATACAGGTCATTACATTACCGCTTCTGAATACATAATAGGGAAATTATGATATGGATGTAGATAAAGTTTTTTAAACACCTCTTCATTGTAGGTAATATTTTAAAGTCAAAACGATTTACTATAAGGGTGAATCAACTTTTTTCTGTCTGTTATTGCCATGGTTACGGTCGCCTGAGTCACGCTGGTTTTATGTAAAATTATGCTACGTACTTAAATTATGCAAACATGCAAGTAGTGTATGTTTGTAGGTGGCCCATTAAGGTAAGATCTTATTAACACCAGAAAAATTGCGTATTTTAAGTAGCATAATTTTGCATAAAACCAGCGTGACTCAGGCGACCGTAACCGTGGCAATAACAGACATAAAAAAGTTGATTCACTCATAAGCACCATGATATTTTTCGTCGATGTCGATGTATAAAAATGTGTGCCGCACTATTGAGACATCAATACGTACGTAATTGCTCCTGTCAAGGCGGGGTTTGCTCATAATAGGTACTTATTAGGCGTCTAGTGTAGCTGTAGGTACCTACATATTTTCACACGTACAGTCAGCATAAATATAGCAAAAATCTTGTTAACTCTAAAGTCAAAGTCAAATAATTCTTTATTCAAATTGGAATAGCAACAAACTCTTTTGAATGGTCTAAGTATTAAAACTACTTCCGGTTCTAACCCTACACCACTGACTTCGAGAAGAACCAATAAGAAACTTGGCGGGACTTTCTTTTTCAAACAATCAACAAGACAGTACTTTGAAACAAGTAATTAGTTGTTTTTACACTTATATGCCGTGTGGTGACGGCAGTAAGAATACATTTGTCACCACCCCAACTCCTCCTGCGGGTGTCGTAAGAGTCGACTAGGGGATTGAACTGTCACTAACCATTATTTAATAAAAAATTGATGATGGGCAGCAGCGTCGTCATAGTGGACACATTACTGCGATTGCCAATCCGCTTGCCCAGCGTGGCGATTATGGGTATTTACCTCCTAATGAAAGAAAGAAAGAAAGAAAGAAAAAACATTTATTCGTGACACAACATAGACATTAAAACATAAAATAAACATAGATGTAATTAAACAAAGTGCCAAAAAATGGTCTCCAATTCAGCATTTTGCTGGACTGCAGACACAGCCCAGCGCTGGTCTTCCATTGGAGCCATTAGTGAGGTCACGGTTGGTAACATAAAATAAAATAAAATAAAACAACCCCTTTAACCCTATTAATAAAGTAAAAATAAAAAAACTTAACCTCTCTCCCACCAACCATAGACGTACAATAATATTTTGTCTGTGTCACCCACCGACACGCATACACTGCATCTATACGCATAGTTAATAGGAGAAGCCTACGTCCAGCAGTGGACTATCATAGGCTGATGATGATATACACTTCAGCTGTATATTTATATTAGACACGTAACAAAAAATACTGGTACGTACGTTTAATCTAAAATTTTAAAATAATTAAAAAAAAAAATAAAAAAAAGAGATTTTTAATTTTTATTGAAGGCGCACTGAGTTTCAATATTATAGTCTGTTATACCTAAACGTACCTACTTATACCTCGACGTTTGAGTTTCTTCGCCAAGTAAAATAATTTACCAGTACATATATCAATATGTTTATCAAAAACATCAATACACGAATGTTATTACATTCTTCAGATATGAAGAAAACTTTCCCTTGCCTTATTTCTTTGCCGACTGTTCGAGCATCAATCAATTGTCAATTTGATAATGGCGCTCATACAAAGTGCCCGTAATTGGATGGATGTAGCAATGCCCATTAGTGAAGGTAAGTACAACATATATTTTAACCTAATTTGCGTAATATAGGTATACAGGGTGTTACACGAGCCACTGAAAACCATGAACGGGGTGATTTAATAGGCTATACTGAACAATTTTTACTATAGGGCCAATCACGAAATGTAAAAAAAAAATCTTTTTCATATATTTTGACCGATCGATGACGACATTTTGTATGCAAGAGCCAAATTTTTTTTTGAGATTTCTTGGCTTGGTTAGCTCCACAGTAAAAGTTGTTTTGTATACCTACAAAATCATCCCGTTCAAGGTTTTCAGTGGCTCAGTAACACGTTGTATATATCGCAGAGGGGCCGAGATAGAGGCGCGAATATCTAATTCCTAGCCAAATACTCATTACAAATTGTAATTACACCGTTCGTTAGTAGAAAACCAAAAAAAATGTAAACAAACCTAAAAAATTGCACTATTTCATAATCACGCACTGTCAGAACTCAATTTTGGTTTTATCCCCAACTTAAAACCCACGAAATAATAATATCATCATCATTATATCAGTCGAAAGACGTCCGCTGCTAGGCCTCTCCCAAAGATTTCCAGAATGGCCGGTCCTGCGCAACCCGCATCCAGCGGCCTCCTCCGACCTTCACAAAGTCATCAGTCCACCTTGTGGGGGGCCAATCCACGCTGCGCCTTCCAGTACGCGGCCGCCACTCAAGAATCTTTCCCCCCAATACATAAATATCATAAGTGTGTAAGTACATATATTTCTGTTACTTAATTAAAATTAATTCTAGTCATAGCTATGTTTCTAATATTAAAAACAGCCAGAGAAAACTGTAAAACGAAATCGATTCAGTGCCCGCAAAGACGATAAAATGAGGATTGGAATTTTTTGCTTCATTACACCAATGCTGCGAAGGAATATTTTATTTATTTTGTCTACAAAATCGAAGTTATTCTTCGAGATTCAACGTAGTAGGTAAGTTCGTGCACTAATTTAATTGTAGGAATTTGAAATTAAAATGTCAGGTAAATACTAAGGTACCGTAAATCATCCAACTGAACTAAAATCCACAAAACCACGGACCAATTTGACAAATGAGTATACATACAGTAAGCACAAAATGTTGCCTCAGTTTGGCCAGTGTCGTTCTCATCGATATAAAAGTTATTTGTTTTACTAGGGAGCAAAGTGATTGTTTAACTCTCGTGCAAATATTGAAACCCGAGCAAGCGAAAGATTCCAGAATTTGAACCACGAGCGCAGCGAGTGGTTCATAAAATGGAATCTTGAGCGATGCGAGGGTTTTAAGGCACGAGAGTTGAACAAGCTTTGCTGCCGGGTGAAACACAACATTTTTCACCACACTAAAGCGAGGAAACATGCGAAATAAAACTCAAACATAACAAATTAGAAGGTATTTATTTGCAAGTCCTCAACTTCCAAAAAATAAACAAATCAACAAATAATAAAACAATAACCTCAAATATTTATCTTGGCGTGGCAATGCTTAAAAATGCAGGATACTTCCAAAATGAGACTCATGTAGTTATTGGCGATTTTTCTGTGATTTTCGGAATTATCCCACTTTCGCATCTCGCAATTAGCCGAAAACTTGAAAATTAAGAGTGAAAGAAAACAAAACACGACCGAACTCGTTTAGATTTTAAAAGAAAAAAATATTCGGATGCGTTCTGAAATTTGCATAGTGTCAACACTTTTATTTTCCTATTGTTTTTATTTGTCGTATTTTTAGAACTTTTAATTAAAAGCCTTTTACAACAAAATGTGGTAGGTATTTAATTTGGATTTTAGCATATTGAATATAATATTATGAAAGGATCATGTGTATGAATCTGTTTGAAACTTTTGAGTTTTCGAACGTACTGTCTAGTTCAAACGTCAAAAAGCTTATTGCACTCTCAGGCCGTATAAGTTATTGCTTTAGTCTACCCAGAAGATTAAAAAAAAATTACTTTAACCTCTAGAGATTAAAACACAGTTTTGCGCTCTGAAATTGAAGGACAAACAGCGTGTTTACGAGCAGTGTGGTGAAAAACATATTGTTACATCGTAGGTTTAAGGTCCATTCAGATGGGACGGTGAAATTGACAATTTAAATTAATTAATTAGATCATCAGTCTATGATAGTCTACTACTGGACGTAGGCCTCTCCTATTAACTATGCGTATACCTAACTATAAACGCATTAGGAGGTAAATGCCAATCATCGCCACGTTGGACAAGCGGATTGGCGATCGCAGTAATGTGTGATCGCACTATGATGACGCTGCTGCCCATCATCTTTTATCAAATAATGGTCAGTGACACTTCAATCCCGTAATCGACTCTTACGACACCCGCAGGAGGAGTCGGGGTGGTAACAAATGTATTCTTACTGCCGTCACCACACGGCTTCGAATGAATGAATTACATTTTTGTTTCCTTGATCAATTTAATTAGTGATACTGTAAAAGATATGATTCATCGAGTTTTCGTTCATATTGAGATGGTAGATAGTTTGAAGGACGAACAAGATATTTCTAAGAGGACATTGTGAATAAAACAAGCGTGTCATGAAAATATCGGACATTCTTGACACCTATTTAGGGAAGTTTTCGTTTTTAAAGTTTTGAAGAAACACAAAGAACAGATCTTTACTTCGCCTTCAAAACTCGGTAGAAAAAAAACTTTTAAATATAAGGTGGATAATTTGGTGGTGCTGGTTGTACACTTTGTGTCCTCTTATTTGAAACGAGTATATAATATTAGGAGGTAAATGCCCATAATCGCCACGCTGGGCAAGCGGATTGGCGATCGCAGTAATGTGTCCACTATGATGACGCTGCTGCCCATCATCATTATTTGTCAAATAGTGGTCAGTGACACTTCAATCCCTTGGTCGACTCGCATTTATATTGATTTAAACTTTCACGATTATCACTCATATTTTAAAGACAAACGGGTCAAACGTCAGGATATAATTAAACGTAAGTTTACGCGATTAAGACCCGTTTGTCTTTAAAATATGACTCGCATTTACCTCCTAATGCGTTTATACGCATAGTTAATAGGAGAGGCCTACGTCCAGCAGTGGACTATCATAGGCTGATGATGATGATGATGATATAATATTATTCATTGAAACTAGCCTGTTTACTATCTTTATTTTGCTGTTCCTGCAGGCCTAGCCGAGATGCCATTTAGTAATCGTATACGATAAGTAAGTAAAAGTAAAACGTTACGTAAAAGTAGTAAATGTAGTCACGTGACCACAATAATGTATGGAAATGGTCACGTGAATTTTTGTACGAATCTGCCATTCTCATACATTTATTAGTTTTCGCTTATCTTATACGATTGCAGAATGGAATCTTGGCTATGCCTGATGGTATACCAGGATACTTAGCCAAGTTGCCAATCGCATAGTAGCGTATCGTAGTTTTCCTTCTCTGTCACACTTTCACATTAGAGCGACAAAGAGGCTTCCTTTCGTTTACGATTGACGATTAAGCGTTAGCGATCGGCAACTTGTCTAAGCACCCTGACAGCCTTACACATAAGTCACGTGCCTTCATTTTCCGCTAATACCTACTAAGTAGTTGAAATTCTAAATACATACCGCATTTGCAGGAAGTATAGATACTCATTCAATGAATATTTGATTACATATACAGAATGATTTCAAATTAGGTAGTTACCGATACTTTTTTTCAAGATTCCGATATGAGTTCCATAAAGAAAGTTATCATGAATACCTTAAAGTATTGGTAGCAAATTTTAGAACACCTTACATTATTTAAACAAACAACGTAATTTAATGCTACGATTATTTCTATTAATATGTCATCTATCACTCCATATTTCTATAATTCCCGCTTTCTCCACCAAAAATCTCAATAAAGGAATGATTGATCATAAACCTAAATCACGATTTTTTGTTATCGCCAGCCGCGATCTATGATATCAATAAGCATTCGAACTTTCCCAGTTTTTTACCCCCGAAATGGCAACATTCAATATGGAAACTACCCGAAATATATCATGTTTATGCGCCAACTTCTATTGGGATTATTCAAAATTCTTAGCTTATTTCAGAAGTGTTATTAATGTTGCTAACCTGGAATTGGTTGCGAAAAAAGCTAGGTCATTTGTAGGGGCTTTTTGAGTTCTTGTTTCATTTAGACTTTTAAAAGCCTTTTGTCATGAAGACGTTCAGAATAGGCATTTCCTGGATGCTCAGGATGAGGAAAACGGATCTCTTGTTCTTTGAACGCTACAAGTATCCCAATAATGGAAAAAGTTTTTTTTTCCATTTCAAGACCTTCGCGGACACTAAACGCCTATAGGCGTAATCTCATTGTTTCTTCTATTGTGTCTGGAGTAGTGTCCGCACCTTCGCAGACACTACTCCAGCAACTTAAGCTATAGGTAGGTATTCCTAATAATTATGCATGTATATTGATTTAAGCTTTCACTATTATCATTATCATTCATATTTGAAAAATCTAAAAATTGATTTAGATATCTTTTTAGGAGGTACCAAACAGAATATTATGATGGCTGGAATTCCGTAACTAATCAAGAAATCTTTCAAAATAATGCATGCAGAAAATGATACAGTCGCTTTTATCTCTCAAAGTCGGTTTAGGTTCGGCTGATCAGTTTTTGACAGCTATTCTATGGAATTAATACATCGCGATTCAGATTAGGTCTGAAACTGAATCGCATCAGTAGATTGTGGTGGCACTAGGGTGATTAGACAAGTTGCCAATCGCTAACGCTTAATCGTCAATCGTAAACGGCAGCTAACTGTCTTTGTCGCAATAATATGAAAGAGTGATAGAGAGGGAAAACTACGATACGCTACAAAGCATTAGCGATTGGCAACTTGGCTAAGCTTCCAGGTATATGTACATTTAACATGCCTTCAATTGACTTAGAGAAATTGCGGCACAACAACTGGAATTCAAACTCAATTCTTTGTATTCTCTTGTGTACTCTCAAAGTAGTCTAGGAGATAGGAGGTAGATATGTCCGGAAATGTTAGATAAGCCTGGTTTCCATAAAG